>JASDQU010509076.1:22753-35824 GCA_032191745.1 Picea mariana | reverse complement strand
AAAAAAAAAATACATACAAAAACATTTATCCACATAAATAGGGATTTAAATGCAGCATTATTCTCACAACAAGAAATAATAATCAAATATATTTTAGAGTAAATTTCACAATAGCTATATCAACAATATACGCGAGTAAACACTACAAATAAGAACACTTATATTATAAAATGTGTAAATAGTTATAGAGGATGGAAATCCCTCCCAACTGTAGCCTTGTTCTTCCAATTCTCAATAGAAAGACACCCCTCAGATGGGTTTATGAATCCACAAGAGATAAGGGTCCCTAAGGTCGGCTAAAGTCCCCAAGGCCGACTAATGTTCCCTTCTCAACATTTAATTCTCACAGTTGATTCCAGTCCATCAACTCTCCTCCCCCTCAACTTGCACAACCAAAGGGATGGAATCCCCCTTCAATACTCACAATATCTCAAGCCTTTCCACTCCCCTATAGGGCTTCCAACATAGGTTGGATAGGAATTATTCTTGTTGGGACTTTAGGAATTTCACATCTACAAACACAAATTCACCCAACAATAAAATGTGTGCTTCCATGGCGAAATTCTAACAACTCATTAAGCCTAGGAACAAAACCTCTTTCTCCATTAAATGATTTCTTCAAACAAAAACCAAACATTCCCACAATAGCTACCTTCAATATTCCACACTCAAAACACCATTGTTGACCATAAAACTCCATGTAAAAAACACTCTCTATGCAAAAACGTGAACGCATAATTCTGGTCCACCACCCATACAAATTTCCTCCCTTTTTCTTGCTTTCTTGACTTGCACTCTTCCCCAATATGATTATAATCATACCCCATGCTCTCAGTAATTATGGGAAGCGACTCCCACACAAATCCTCTTACATGAATTCGATGATTGGGATCTAGAACACTCAACAACTAATGGAAGGTTCATGGTAAGTATAATTTAGAAAGAAATAAGTAATGGGTTTTGGTTTAATAGACATGGGTAGGTCTACCACTTGGACCCCTTCCCCTCTTATGGATACTTGTCCCCAAATCTCCATCTGTGTCCATTTTCATCTGGCGATACATTTTATTCCTTATATTCAATTTACATCATTTACATATTACATCACTTTATCTCTCGACCATATGCTATATTTACAATACACATCACTTGGCTCTCATCCATCTACTATATATACGATATACATTGCTATTTTGGGGTTTGAAAATAAGGATGTTACATTCCCCTTCCCCTACAAACTTCATTGTCCTCATTGTACATAACCATACAGTTTACACATTGATATATATAAAAACATTACATCAAAATACTCGATAATTCTGGAACTTAATGAATCACACAACAATTCCAAAAGATAACTTCATTTCCCCTCAACCCATAGATCGATTGGACATGAAATATCATACTTGTGGTTCCAGGAACTTCAGTTTTCAAAATGGAGTCTTGATTCACTTATGTACAATTGTACATTCAATTTTCTAGAAAATTTTCAAAAATTTGTGGGTGTTCTTCTCACATAGATTCCTCGTAATCCCATGTAGCATCTTTAGGATTGTAGCCATTCCATTGAACCTTTGCCAATCTGATGGATTTTTTCTTGAGTACCTTCAATTTATGGTCTAGGATGTGCAGTGGTTCCACCTGGAAGTCTCCTTCATGTTCCACCTAGATCACATTCCTATCAATCACATGATTAGGATTAGGTACATACTCTTTTCATAAAGACACATGGAACACATTATTGATTTTCATAAATGTAGGTAATTCTAGAATGATGCAATTGGTCTTGTCTTTTCTAGGACCTCAAAAGGCCCATAATATTGCATTGCCAATTTTTGGCAACTTCCCAATTTCAACGAGCTTCTCTTGGATTTAAATTTTATAAACACATGCTTTCCCACTTTKAATTATCTTTGTGTTCTCTTTTTATCAACATATATTTTCTTCTAATATTTTTCAACTTTAAAATTCTTCTTGATCTTTACCATCTATTCTTCCATTTCCTTTAGCAATTTCAGCCCAATCATGGTTGTGTCTACTGGATTATCCCAACTTACTAGTGTATTGAATTTTATKCCATATAATGCTTCAAATGGGCTCATCATCAATGAAACTTGATACCCATTATTGTAGGAAAAATCAAGTAAATGGATATAGTCCTCCGACCTAGAAGGCTTGTCTATTACATACATTCTCAACATATCTTAAATTATACAATTAATTCTCTCTATTTCTCCATTTGACTATGGGTGATATGTTGTATTGAAATTCAAATTTGTCCAAAATCCCTTAAACAACCCCTTCCAAAAATCTAAAGTGAACTTTGGATCTTGATCTGACACTATTACCTTAGGCACACCATGTAGCCTTGCAATTTCCCTCATATAAATTTCTACAATATTGGTTTCCTTATGAGTTTCTTTCACATGAAATAAATGTGCATCCATTGTATGTTTTTCCACTACTACCATGATGGAATCATCTTGCCTTGATGTCATATCGTATTTAGTATTGAAATCGATAGTATCGAATTCCCATTTCCATTAAGGAATGGGAAATGGTTGCAGCAATCTTACTGGATGTTTGTGCTCATCCATTATATTTTGACATTCCATGCATCTAGCCAAATAATTAGTGATGTCTTTCTTCATATCAGGCCAAAATTTTGTTTTTTTACAGTTGTAATAGTTTTCTAATATCTTGGATGTCCAACATATGAAACATTATGCATCTCCTGTACAACTAAATTTCTCAATTTCTAATAATTGGGAACATAAACATTTTTCAAAATAATAGGATTCCACCCTGTTCCATATTGTAATCCTTATATTTTTGTTGTATATAATTCTATCGTAATCTTTCTTTAACTTGAACATAATGTTCATTTATTGTTACATCCTATAGAATTCTATCTTTTAAATAATTCATATACATACTAATGGTTGTAGCATGCATTTTATGCACCCTTCTATTGAGTGCATTAGCCACCTTGTTCTCTTTTCATTTTATGTGATTGATATCAAAATTATTTTCACTAAGAAATTACATCCATCTAGTTTTTCTAGCATTTAGTGTTGACTACTCAAACAAGTATTTCAAACCACCATGCTCTATCCCCAACTCAAATTTACTTCCTCCACATCTTGAAAGAATGTACTATGGATTCCAACTCTAATTCATGTGTAGAATAATTTATTTCATGCTCTTTCAATTTTATAGAATCATAACAAATTACATGTCCATTTTGCATAAGGATCCACCAAGCCCTTCCTTGCATGCATCTATACACACAACAAAATCCTCATCTTTAAAAAAAGGTGCATTAGTTAACAAATCCGTTAAGCAGTGTGAATTCTCTTCACACATAGCACTTCATTCTAAATTTTCTCCTTTCTTTTGCAAATATTTTATTGGTTGTTCAATTGTTGAGAATCCCACAATAAATCTCCTGTAGCAACCAAATAGACCCATAAGTTATCTAACCTCTGAAATCTTTCTTGGTTCTGGCGAACTTTGGATTGTTTCAATCTTTTCCATATCCACTGCTATGCCATATTTTAAAATAATGTGACCCAAATAATGGATTTTCTTTTGGTAAAAAATACATTTAATCAATTTTGCATACAACAGGTCCTCTCTCAATGCTTGTAGCACCATCCTCAAATGTTTCTCATGATCCTCCTGTGTCCTGGAATGGATGAGGATATCATACAAGAATACAATCACAAACTTTTCCATGAAATCTCTAGACACCCCATTCATGAGACACATAAATTTGTCCAATGCATTTGTCAACCCAAAATGCACCACTACAAACTCATATTGTCCATACCTTGTCTGAAAGGTTGTTTTTCTAGTATCATCTTCTTTGATTCTCACTTGATGATAGATTGACCTCAAGTCAATAGTGGAGAATACCTTTTATCCTTTCAACAAATCAAAGAGATCATCAATCCTTGCAAAGTATATTTGTTCTTGACTATAACCTTGTTCAATTGTTTGAATCCAATACATAACCTCAACATTTCATCTTTCCTCTTGATAGAAAGAACTAGGGAACCCCAAGGTGAAACACTTGGGTTTATGTACCCTTTCTTTAACAACTATTCTATATGCATTTACAACTCTTTTAACTCTGGCATGCTGATGTAGGAGCATCATATAAAGCCAAAGACATGCGCCTAACCAAAGGAGACAGCTGGAAAAGCACCAACACATATTTTGAAGTGTTTTGAAGATTAATGAATGGACATTAATGTAATAGATAGGAGGAAAGTGRASTTGCATTTATATCTGCAGATCCAAACTAATTTTGGAGCGTATGTTCCTATCTGTTGTGTGTAATAGACATTTATGTTTTTTTAATGCAAGTAGATAGATATGAATGTTAGATTAGACAGTTTAGGAGTGAAGGAGGGAAAATGGATGATAGACACCCTCAACCCTTCTATCATTGTAACATAATTCATAATTCATAAGCTGTAGAGCTACAGAAAAGAACAGAGAATTTTATGCATTTTAGCTGTTGATTTTTACCATGTACAGGAACACTGGAATTAATAGAAGAAACCTTTGATTCCAATCTATGTGTTTGTTATGGTTGTCAGAACCACCTGTCGAATGGTATRTTGCAAKCTTGTTTGCATTCTCTGTATGCATTTCTTTCAATGCTATGTATGTTTGTAGGTTCTCAAATTCTCAGTTGAATGTTTGAGTCCCGRGTGAGGGAAGGATGAGTTTCAATCRTTTCTCTTTCTTAGAACTCCTGCAAAGAGTGCAGTGGAGGGTCTGCAAGGAGTGCATCGACTAGACTCTGAGTTTCATCTTAGAACTCTCAGAAGAGATTCAGATTGTGTTTTTATAGACACAAGAGTCATGCAAGGTGTGTGCAGGCCAAGTGAAGTCTTGKATTTTACAAATCCAGGAGGAAGATTGAGAGACTACTATTGCAAAGAGTGCATAGGGTCAAAGATTCAACTTTCAAAGGCTATTTGAAAGTTTGCCACAAGAAGTGCATGCAAGGATACCTTTTGGAAGATTTAGTTTACAAGTCAAAGATCAGGAGGGATTTAACCTTTGAAGTGATCAAAGGGAGACGAAGGTTGAACTCATCTTGTGGAAGTCATTGAGAAGTGAATCAGGCGGTCATAATTCTCTGTGGAGAACTCGTGAAATTGCGAGGACCATAGGATCCAGAGGAGCTGTAAGGTGGTTAGAAGTCGGATGAACCCACCACTATGATATGAAGAATCAATGTGGACCATTGATTGTAGTCAGTTTGTTCTGTTAGATCATTTCATGAATTCGGGGATCATAGGTTTGGAGTGCAGGCCAAATCTTTGGTCACTCTAAATTCCCGAATCACGGAAGGGATTATCAAGTGCAGAATCGAACGATGGAAATACTTCGTGGAGAGGTGTCAAAGACCCATGAGCCATTGGATATTGCAAAGAAGTGAGGGGTTTAAGGCGAGTGACTTTTCAACACCCATAAGCTCAGGAGAGATAGTGGCCATTGGATCCAATCCAACGAAATTCGTTGAATCTCGTGCAAATTTGTAGATCGAAATTTCAGGGATTAAAGCGACAAGTGATTTTGGAGTCGAGAGTCGTGAACTCCCAGTTCATGAATCCTGAAAAGATATGGACCGTCGGATCAGGAGAGGCTCATAGCCGTCAACCTCATCAAAGGTGAAATTTTGGGGTCGAGGAATCATAGAAGGAGAGGAACAACCATTATCTTTTCTATCAAGTTGCGAAAGCCGAAATCCTTTGCGGGCTTAAACAAAGGGTTTTGTTAACTCTTGGTGTGGTTTAGAGAAGATCCTGTGCGGATCTCGGCCTGAGGGCAGGGGGTCTGCATCAGTTGTGGTATCAAAGCACAGAACAAATTCTTTGCTTTCTGTAGCAGAGAGAAGAAGGGGTAATTTTATATCCATGCCGCCGAGAAGAAGAGATAGGCAAATGCCTGATCTAGCAGTGGAAACATAAATGCATGATTTACATGCCAGGCTTGATGCTATGGAGACAACACAAAGGTGCACATTTGACGTTGGGGATATCAGTGAAGATGAAAGTGAAAATGAAGCTTGAAATGAAGGAGAAGAAGTTGTAGTTGAATATGTTGTAGAAGAATGCTTGTTCAGGGTTGTTGCAAGAATTAATGCTAGGGGAAAACAGACATTCCAAAGTACGAAGGCAACTTGGATGTTGAAGAGTTTCTAGATTGGATTATAACTCTAGATAAATACTTCGACTATGAGGATGTCGAAGAAGACAAAAAAGTCAAACATGTCATTACCAGACTTAAAGAGCATGGAACACTATGGTGGGATGAACTGCAGGCTGATAGATGCTACAAAGGAAAACATAAAATCAAAAGCTGGGATAGAATTGTTGCAAAAATGAAAGCCAAGTTTATACCCAGGGATTATCAAATCAATCTGTTTCGGAGGATATAGAATTTGAGACAGAAGTTGATGTCAGTGAAAGAATACACTGAAGAATTCTACAGGTTAAACATCAGAGCAGGTCATCGGGAGAGTGATGATGAAAAAGTTCCCAGGTACATGAATGAACTATGATATGACATTCAAGATGAGATGAGCATGATGACCATCCAAAATGTGGAATATGCTTATCATATGGCTCTGAAAGATAAGGAGAAGGTGATCCGAAAGCAAGGTCAAAGAGACCGAGGTAGAAGTCAAAGCAGAGGCAAGGCAATTGCCCAAGATAGAACCAAGAAGTCTAAGGAAGAGGAGAAGAAACCTCAAACTCAAACTGAGAGAGGAGGAAGCTCACAAGGAAGGCAATATGTTGATAGAAACACTTTTCCTCGAGCTAGAGGAAGAGGAAGAGGTAGAGGAGGTGAAGTGAAATGGTTTGTTTGTGGAAAAATCAGACATAAGTCTTATGAGTTTCCTGATAGGAAGAAAGATGGTGGTGAAACTCACATTGTCGAAGCTCAAGGATGGAATGTTGAGGTAGAAGATCCAGAGGGTGGAAGATATTTAATGATGCAGAAAGTTCTCTTGAAGCCAAAGAAGGAGGTAGAGAACCCATCCCAATGAAATAGTCTATTTAGGACTGCCTGCAAAACTAAGGATAGAGTATGCAAGGTCATAGTGGACAGCGGTAGCACAGATAATATCGTATCTACAGAGATGGTAGAAAAGTTGGAGATGAAGACTATTACACATCCAAGCCCATATAAAGTTTTGTGGCTACAAAAAGGACATTAGGTAAATGTCACTAAACAATGTTTAGTCGAATTTAAAATAGGAGGATATAAAGATGAGATATTATGTGATGTTATTCCCATGGATTTTTTCCATGTATTKCCAAGTAGATCATGGCAGTATGACAGAAACATGGTTCATGATGGCAGGAAGAACACGTACACCCTGGAGAAAAATAGTAAGATGCACATGTTGTTGTCAATTAAGGATAGAGAGGTGAAAACGGAAATGAGCAACACTGTACTTCTCATGAGTGGGAAGGAAATTCTTAATGAGGTTAAGGAGAAGGAGGACACACAATTTATTGTGGTCAGGAAGCCCAAAATTGTTTTGACTAGAACGAGAATAGATGATTTACCAGAAGAAATCCAGGAGTTGCTGGGATAATTTGTTGATATAGTAGTGGACGAACTACCTTGTTCGTTGCCACCTATCAGAAGTATAAGTCATCATATCGATATTGTACCTAGAGCCAATTTGTCAAACAAAATAGTGTATCGGTTGACGCCGCAAGAAAATGAAGAAGTTAAGAGACAGGTCTAGGACATAATGGACAAAGGATTGATTCAAGAGAGCTTGAGTCCATGCGTTGTTCTGACAGTGCTCAACCCAAGAAAGGACAATGATTGGAGAATGTGTATAGATTCAAGGGAAATCAACAAAATTACCATCAGGTACAGATTCCCATTGCCAAGAATGGATGACTTGATGAATTGCTTGAGTGGAGGCAAGTTTTTTTCAAAGATTGATTTGAAAAGCGGATATCATTAAATTAGAATGAGAGAAGGTGATGAATGGAAGACAACATTCAAGACGAATGAAGGTCTATATGAATGGTTTGATATTCCATTTGGCTTGACAAATGCGCTCGGTACTTTCATGAGATTGATGAACGAAGTCCTGAAGGATTTCATTGGGAAAGTCTTCATTGTATATCTTGATGATATATTAATTTTCAGGAAAACTGAAGCAGAGCACTTAAAGCATTTAACTGCAGTGAGGAGAAAATTAAAGCAAGAGAAATTGTTGATCAATATGGAGAAATCATCATTTATGAGAACATAACTCATTTATTTGGGTTTTGTTATCTCTACAAATGAACTGAAAATGGATCCAGAAAAGACAAAGGTGATTAAGGATTGGCCATCACCAAAGAGTGTGTTTGAAGTACGAAGCTTCCATGGGTTGGCTATCTTATACAGGAAATTCATCCGAAACTTCAATGGAATTAGCACACCAATGATGGACACATTGAAGAAAAGACATAAATCTTTTCAGACGGAGGAAGCAGAGAAGAGTTTCAACCTGCTGAAGAAGAAGATCACTGAACAACCAATTCTGGTTTTGCCAAATTTCATCAAGACATTCCAAGTCAGGTGTGACTCTAGTGGATTTGCAATTGGAGTGGTCTTGAACCAAGACAACAAGTCGATCACATATTTCAGTGAGAAACTGAATGAAGAAAAGATCAAGTACTCCATGTATGACAAAGAATTCTACGCAATCATACAAGAGCTAAAGAAATGGAGGCACTATTTGGTTCCCAAAGAGCTCATTTTTTATAGTGCTAATCACGCTTTGCAATTTGTGACTTGACAGGAGAAGTTGAACCAAAAGCATGCTAAATGGGTTGAATTCATGTAGAATTTTACTTTTTTGATGAATCATATTTCGGGAACTACTAACAAAGTTGTTGACTCTTCGAGAAGGAAATGTTTTCTTATGCAGGAATTCATATTCAAGACTTTGGGTTTTGATAACCTCAAAGAAATGTATAGGGATGATCCAGATTTTAAGGAAGCATATGACGAGTCTTAGAATCCAATTCTCAGGGATAGGAGCCAATGGACCGAGTATATGATCTAGGATGGATTATTATTCAGGGGCAATCAACTATGTATTCCGAAATGCTCCATGAGGGAGAATCTGCTGAAGGAAAAACACAGCGGAGTATTGGTCGGACACTTTGGTCATGACAAGGTGTTCTCAAGGTTGAATGGCTCATATTTCTAGCTAGGGATGAGAAAATATGTGAAGAAATTTGTGGACAAGTGCAGAATTCACCAGCACATGAAGGGGAGAAGACAAAGCACAGGATTATACCAACCATTACCCATACCTCAAAGATTGTGGGATGCAGTGAGCATGGATTTCATATTAGGATTGTCGAGAACACAAAGGGGATATGCTTCAATCTTTGTGGTAGTCGATAGATTTTCAAAGATGGCACATTTCATACCATGCCAGAAGACCAGTGACACAACTCATATTGCGAACCTATTTTTCAAGGAAGTCGTTAGACTTCACGGATTTCCAAAGAGTATCATCTCTGATCGAGATAACAAGTTTGTGGGACATTTCTGGAGGACCTTGTGGAAGAAGCTGGGGACAAATTTGTCTTTTAGTTTAGTGTATCATCCTCAGATGGATGGGAAGACATAGGTCATGAACAGAAGCTTGGGATATTTACTAAGGAACTTAGTGACTGAAAACCACGTTCAATGGGATCACATTCTGCCACAGGTAGAATTTGCTTACAATGATTCATTCAATAGAAGCACGGGGCAGAGTCCATTCCAAATTGTATATAGAATGAAACCAAGGGGAGTTTATAAATTGAAAGATGTAGAACAAGATGAATTCAGGAGTGCTAGTGCAAAGGACTTTGTGGAAGGAATGAAGGAGCTTCACAACCGAATGGAGTGATTGTAGAGTTCAAGCCAAGAATACAAGCGTAGAGCACATCAACACAAGTGAGAACTTCAATTCAAAGTTGGTGATTTGATTCTTGTGCATTTGAGGAAGGAGAAGTTCCTAAGTGGAATGCATAACAAGATGAAGATGAAGAAGATTGGACCATGCAAAGTCATAAGGAAATTTGGGGCAAACGCATATGAGATTGAATTACCCGATGGGGTCAGAATCTCACCGATATTCAACATTGCGGATTTGTAACCTTACAGAGCTGAAGAAGCAGGAGCAGAGGATGAATAGAAAGAAATTAAATGGACAAAACAAATGCCTGTAGCTGAAAATCCACAGATGAAAAGCATAATTGACAAGAGGATTAGCAGAAAGACTAGGAGAAAGAGTATTTTGAAATGGAAAGGACAACTAGTTGAAGATGCAATATGGGAGGATGAAACAACAATTCAAAAGCATGGACGAATAATGAAGGAACTCATGAACAAGAGTTCATGAAAATTTCAAGCGAGGGAGTATGATGCAGAAGCATCGTATAAAGCCAAAGACATGTGCCTAACCAAAGGAGACGGCTGGAAAAGCACCAGTGCACATTTTGAAGTGTTTTGAATATTAATGAATGGACATTAATGTAATAGATAGGAGGAAAGTGCAGTTGCATTTGTATCTGCATATCAGAACTGCTTTTGGAGCGTATGTTCCTATCCACCGGGTGTAATAGGAATTTATGTTTTTTTAATGCTAGTAGGTAGATATGAATGTTAGATTAGACAGTTTAGGAGTGTAGGAGGGAAAACGGATGATAGATAGCCTCAACCATTGTATCATTGTAACGTAATTTAGAATTTGTAAGCTGTAGATCTGAAGAAAAGAACAAATAATTTTATGCATTTTAGTTGTTGATATTTACCATGTACAGGAACACTAGAATTGATAGAAGAAACCTTTGATTCCAATCTATGTGTCTGTTATGGTTGTCAGAACCACTTGTTGAATGGTATGTTTCAGGCTTGTTTGCATTCTCTGTATGCATTTCTTTCAATGTTATGTATGTTTGTAGGTTCTCAAATTCTCAGTTGAATGTTTGAATCCCAGGTGAGGGAAGGATGAGTTTCAATTGTTTCTCTTTCTGAGAACTCCTACAAAGAGTGCAGTGGAGAGTCTCCAAGGAGTGCATCGACTAGTCTCTAAGTTTCATCTCAGAACTCTCAGAAGAGATTCAGATTGCATTTTTATAGACACAAGAGCCATGCAAGGTGTGCACAGGCGGAGTGAAATCTTGTATTTTACAAATCCAGGAATAAGATTGAGAGACTACTGTTGCAAAGAGTGCACAGTGTCTAAGATTCAAATTTCAAAGGCTATTTGATAGTTTTCCACAAGGAGTGCGTGCAGGGATCCCTTTTGGAAGCTTGAGTTTACAAGTGAAAGATCAAGAGGGATTTAACCTTTGAAGTGATCAAAGCGAGACGAATGTTGAACTCATCTTATAGAAGTCATTGAGAAGTGAATCGGGCGATCAGAATTCTCTGTGGAGAACTCGTGAAACCACAAGGACCATAGGATCCAAAGGAGCTATAAGGTGGCTAGATGTCATATGAACCCACCACTCTGATATCAAGAATCAACATGGACCATTGATTGTAGTTGGTTTGAGGCATTATATCATTTTTTGAATTCAGGGATCGTAGGTTTGGAGTGCAGGCCAAATCTTTGGTCACTCTAAATTCCCGAATCACGAAAGGGATTATCAAGTGTGGAATAAAATGGTGGAAATACTTCATGGAGAGGCATCGAAGACCCATGAGCTGTTGGATATTGCAAAGAAATTAGGGGGTTAAGGCGAGTGCCTTTTCAACACCCATAAGATCAGGAGAGATAGTGGCCATTAGATCCAATCCAACGAAATTCGTTGAATCCCGTGTGAAGTCGCAGATCAAAATTTCAGGGATTGAAGCGACAAGTGATTTTGGAGTTGAGAGTCATGAACTCCCGATTCACAAATCCTAAAAAGATCTGGACCATTGGATCAGGAGAGGCTCATAGCCATTGATCTCATCAAAGGAGAAATTTCGGGGTTGGGAAATCATAGAGGGAGAGGAACGACCATTAGCTATTCTCTCAAGTCATGAAAGATGAAATCCTTTGCAGACTTAAACAAAGGGTTTCATTAACTCTTGGCATGGTTTCGAGAAGATCTTGTGTGGATCTTGGCCTGAGGGAAGGGGGTCTGCATCACATGCTCATTCTATAGAGAGTCTTGGATAATCGAGAAACTCCAGGCATTAAGTCAATAGAGAAATATATATCCCTCTTTGGTGGAAATCCTAGCAACTCCTCAAACACATCTTCGAAATCCTTCAATATGTGATAATAATCAAGACATGGATCTTTGTCCTTCATTGGCGCTTCCATATTGGATGCATATCTCGCACCTTTTTCTAAAACTTATTTCTTCTACAATGCTAAAATATCTGGGACTGATATAGGCCTTGGAATACCTTGCAATATCCTTGGAATCCTTTCTTCAACTTCAATCATGTGAGATTGATAATTATAACATATCCAACCTAACATAGGTTGGCCATGCTACTCCACAATGCACTTCAAAACCAATTTCAAATTATGATAACAATTATTTAATAAAGAAGCATGAAAAACACACATGCAATAATCAAAGTTCATGCTACAACATAAAATAATGGAACAGCATGCCATGCACAAAAAATAACCAACAGGAAGGCACATTATAAATACATATCTCACAGATAAGTAAATACAAAGTAGAATATACATTATACAAAAAACATAAAGATCACTTATCTTTTTAAGTAAACATGCACCAAATGGCTGCAAAACAAGGACGTTCCTCCCAACCATAAATGCTCATATTCTAAATCTCAACAATAGGTCACCCCTGATCCAGGGCTATGATTCCATAAGGAAGTGTCCTAGGCCAAATCTAGAAACACTTCAATTAGATAACTAGCTCTCAGGCTTCCCAACCATATAATCATCCTAATTTCCATCTCTCTTTCCCCTTCATCCTGTACAACCCAAAGAAATGAACCCCTTTTTTTTCCATGTAGTCCCTCGAGTTGTTCCATTTCTCTCTCGAGATCCATTGC
>JASDQU010509076.1:10735-22733 GCA_032191745.1 Picea mariana | reverse complement strand
GAGTCTTGGATAATCGAGAAACTCCAGGCATTAAGTCAATAGAGAAATATATATCCCTCTTTGGTGGAAATCCTAGCAACTCCTCAAACACATCTTCGAAATCCTTCAATATGTGATAATAATCAAGACATGGATCTTTGTCCTTCATTGGCGCTTCCATATTGGATGCATATCTCGCACCTTTTTCTAAAACTTATTTCTTCTACAATGCTAAAATATCTGGGACTGATATAGGCCTTGGAATACCTTGCAATATCCTTGGAATCCTTTCTTCAACTTCAATCATGTGAGATTGATAATTATAACATATCCAACCTAACATAGGTTGGCCATGCTACTCCACAATGCACTTCAAAACCAATTTCAAATTATGATAACAATTATTTAATAAAGAAGCATGAAAAACACACATGCAATAATCAAAGTTCATGCTACAACATAAAATAATGGAACAGCATGCCATGCACAAAAAATAACCAACAGGAAGGCACATTATAAATACATATCTCACAGATAAGTAAATACAAAGTAGAATATACATTATACAAAAAACATAAAGATCACTTATCTTTTTAAGTAAACATGCACCAAATGGCTGCAAAACAAGGACGTTCCTCCCAACCATAAATGCTCATATTCTAAATCTCAACAATAGGTCACCCCTGATCCAGGGCTATGATTCCATAAGGAAGTGTCCTAGGCCAAATCTAGAAACACTTCAATTAGATAACTAGCTCTCAGGCTTCCCAACCATATAATCATCCTAATTTCCATCTCTCTTTCCCCTTCATCCTGTACAACCCAAAGAAATGAACCCCTTTTTTTTCCATGTAGTCCCTCGAGTTGTTCCATTTCTCTCTCGAGATCCATTGCTACTGGTCAGGAAATCTCCCTGTTGGAAACTGCAAAGGTTCTCAGTCGTGAACATTGTTTTCCTAACTACCATCAATCTAATGCACACAAACATCCATTCCCTCCTAGAATGATTCACTAATTTATTACAATCATATAGCAATGGATCTCCTCTTCCAGCCATTTGTTTCCATGCCCAACCCAAGAGCACACAAATTAGCAAGAATGATGAACCAAAAATGAAAGAGTGAGAAGAGTTTAAGAGTGAATGAATAAGAAAACCCAAGGAAAGATTCTAAGAGTAAAAATTGAGAGGAACAAAGAAAAACCACCAAAATATCCCACAAGCATGGATTTTATAATTACAGTAACCAATAAGTTCATGTAATTACTTTTCTCAATTAAAACCAATATGGGTAAATAAAATATAATAAAAAGACCTATCCCCTTAAGCCCCCTCTCTTGTGAGATCATAGCCCCCTATGTCTTTTCCTTGTTCTTCTTGCATCAATTAGCGTATTTTAATTAATGTATATAGAACTATTACATATCATAGGAACTCCATCCCCTTTTAAACTTTACCGGCTCACCATCCTTATGTCACATTTACATAATACATTCGGGTTCATAGGAATTAAATCTTGTTTGTTACATCCCCTTCCCTTTATTTTGGCACTATCCTTAGTGCACAACAACATTCCAATGTTATTAACATTACAAATATAGGCTCTATGGCCTTTACTCTACACAAGAATCCCAACCAACTATTATATACATAGGCACTCCAACCTTAAATTAAACATTAATACATAGGAATTCCGTTCCAAAACATGTATAATGATCTTTATAATTTATATTTCTGGTAGAAGTTCCAAACAACAAGCTCTCCTTCCCTATCATCATGCACAACCTGAACTCCTTTCTCTTCCATGTAGTCCCTCAAGATGTTCCGTGTCTCTTTAGAGATTCAATGCACTCGGCTAAGAAGTTTTAGAGTCGCGGCTCCAATAACTCCAGCTGTAACAAGTCCATTGGACTTTCTTAATTCTACGACTTCATTATTGAGATGTGTCATTAAGAGTTATTTTCTTAATGTGTTTCTTTAGTATGCATTAGTATTCATATGTAATATGAAGGTCATGATATGTTCTTGACATAGAGTGATCTAATGGATTATATTCTCCTTAATATTAACGACTACATTGATCTATGGCTTAATAGATGATTTGTCCATGATATATATTTAAAGAACATGGAGGGTAATTTATTGAAGATCGATTGTGAGAAACTCTATTGTAATGTTTTTCTTTTGCATTTATAAATTTCCTCAAGTGGCCAAGTTGGTTGGGGCCATGGATGTTTCTCCACAAGGGTTTTACCATGTAAAAACATCGACGCGTTTATCTTTGATCTGGTTCTATGAGTGGTTATTGAATTTGTTTGTCCTATTTTGGAATACCTGTGTTATCGAACATGGTATGAGAGTGCATTTGAAAACCCACTCCAGTTGTAGATCAAGAGCTTGAAATCTTGTTTCTGCATATCTATTTGTTTCTACTTTCGTACATTTATGGGATAAGAGAACCATTTCATTGCATGTCAAGAACTCATTTCAGTTAGGAAATTCTTTTTGTTTGAATTGAAGATGTTTATGTTTTCCCAAGATGCAACCATTTCACTCATATCCCAAGATATAAATCCTAAATAGCCCTTTTAATTTTTTATTACAGAGATAATATTTTCGTTTTCCATTTTTGTTTCTAGGTTGCTACTCTTTATGGTATATGTATTCTCTTTTCCCCACAGTATGTGTGATCTCAACAAATCATAAACAGAGTGGAAAGATTTTTCTTGTTTGCACATGCTCTTTGTGATCCGCTCTGTGTGATCTCAGTAAATTAGAAATAGAGAGAAAACTTGCATTTTCCAGGTAAGCTAACTGAGATCTAACCCTTGTTGATGTCAATAAGTTTTTTTTTTTTTTTTTTCCTTTGTGAACACCTGAAAATATTTGTTTTTAGAAGGCAATTCAAGGTTTTCTTCCACAATAACAACACCCCACATCCTCCTTATTAAGATTATAATGTGTTTTTCACTATCTTACTTGGTTAAAATTTGTTTTACTTAGTAAGAGGTATTGTGTCATTGTAAAGTGTATTTCAGTTAAATAGTAAAAGTGAATCACTATAAGTAGCTTTAATATTACTTTTTAGCTACATTTTGCATGAAACTTTAATTTACAAAGTAACTATATTGCAAAAGTGATTCTCGCATATTCTATAAAAGTGGGTCACTTCATAACCAAATTATTTGTAAAAATGAGGGTATAATAAAGTCAGATAAGGAGGAGCATCACCATGTGTACCAACTTCTACTTTCCACATGGCTCCTTTTTTATCATTTATGCCTTTTTTCAAAGGGCATAAGTTTCACATTTGAAGTCTATTTTTAGTGCCACATATTTTTAAACAACCTATTTTTTCAAGATATTTCCATATAGACCATCAATTTCATCCTTTAAATCCATATTCTCTACATATTTCAAAATGGATTCTCCATGTGATATTTTTCTTACCAACACCAACTAATTTTCATGGATATCCCATATGGAGCATGTACTAATAACTAAATGATTGTATTAGATTACCTTGGAAAAAGAACAATAACCCATTTATGATGAAAATAAATTCAAATGGGATAATAAGAGTAAAGAAGGATGTGGACTAATTGAGAGATCCACCTCTCCTGATTTAAGGTTTCTCCTTCATGGAATTGATGCCCCTGATGAAGCTTGGGAAAAGCTTCAAGTTGTGTTTGGTAAACATAATATTATTCAATCCCACCAGTTAGAAAATGAGTTAATGACTTTTATGTATAGACTACAAACTAGATTTGAAGGAATATCAGTGAATATATGTTATTCTTTCCAAGCTTGGTAGTGCATACTATGTTTTTGTATCTACCTTTTATACCACTAGAGAACATGTAGGTAGTGCTTATAAAGAAACCCCTCTTGATTCTTTTTGTGATGCTCTGATTCGAGAGAAACATAATATTATGCAGCTTGGATGGATTAATACTATAGGTACATCAAAAAAATCCTTAGTGGCACAATATAAGTATAAATGAAAGAATCCCATGAAGCAACATCCTCATCGCCACTACAAGAAAAATGAGGGTCCCAAACCCTCTCAATCCGCTTCTACCCCTAGTAGTGGCAAAGGAGAAAAATAAAACAGTAATAAGAGTAACAAACATTTCATTTTTTGTGGAAATATGGTCATGTGGAGTCTAAATTTTTTAAAATATGGAATCTGGAAAGAAACAATGAAGAAAGAAGCACAATATCAATATGGATTCTTCTTCTTTTTATTCTTATGGACATGCACCCTTTTTTTCGGGGTTCTCCTTTAATGCAACTTATAACTCTTATTTTGATTAGTGTCTTATTGATTATGGGGAATATTATCATATGGATAAGGATAAATCTATATTTTATTCTCTAAATGAATGTAACACCATTTTTTTTTGTTGGTGATAATAAATATCTTAGTGTTGTAGGGTCTAGAACAATTCAGATAGATAATGGTATTTTCAATGATGTATTATGTGTTCCAATTATTTCCTACAACATTTTGTCAGTGTCTCATATCACTCATTCAAGTGAAGGTAAAACCATATATTTTTCACCTCACCAATTTGTAATCAAGGATTTCAAAGATTCTAAGCATGTCCTAGCAACTGGATTTGTTGATGATATTACCAGGTTCTACACGTTTGAAAACTTTGGTTCATTGTATTTTCCATTATTTTTTGTTTCTCACAATAACGACTTGAGAAAACTTTGGCATCAACAGTTTGGTCACCTGAACTATCACTCATAGAAGAAACTATGTAGTCAATATATGGTGACTAGTCTTCCTCTTAGTTCTTGGAGAAATTTTGTTTGTGTCGGTTGTGTTCTTAGAAAGCATCATCCATATCATTTCGAAAAATGTTGCATCTCATTTGTATATAGTAACAAGAATGTAATTGGAATTAAATAGGTATACATAAACAATATGAATGAAGACAGACAGATAGTAAGAAACAAGGCCAGAATGTTATGCAAAGGCTATGCTCAATTAGAAGGAGTGGGATTTGAAGAAACTTTTCCCTTGTTGCAAGAATTGAATCTATCATGATGTTTTTGGATTTTGCGTGCTAAATAATATTAAATTTTTATGAGATGGATGTACAATCATTATTTTTAAATGGTGACCTAGAGGAAGTTTATGTGGAGCAACTACATTGTTTCCATCTAACTAACAAAAAGGATTATGTCTATCGATTAAATAAAGCCTTGTATGAGATAAAACAGGCTCAAAGATCATGGTACTAAATATTGGAAAATTATTTGTACTAGCAAGTATTTCAAAAGGGAATGACTGATAGAAACTTATACATCAAGGGTGNAACTTTTCCCTTGTTGCAAGAATTGAATCTATCATGATGTTTTTGGATTTTGCGTGCTAAATAATATTAAATTTTTATGAGATGGATGTACAATCATTATTTTTAAATGGTGACCTAGAGGAAGTTTATGTGGAGCAACTATATTGTTTCCATCTAACTAACAAAAAGGATTATGTCTATCGATTAAAGAAAGCCTTGTATGAGATAAAACAGGCTCAAAGATCATGGTACTAAATATTGGAAAATTATTTGTACTAGCAAGTATTTCAAAAGGGAATGACTGATAGAAACTTATACATCAAGGGTGAAGGTAATGACTTGTTAATTATTGTAGAGATGTTGATGATACTATCATTGGAAGTAACATTGAATTAATGAGTAATAATTTTGTAGCTGCAATACAACAACAGTTTTAGATGTCGATGTTGGGGGAGCTCTCCTTATTTCTTGTTCTACATATTCATCAATCAAAAAGAGGAATTTTTATTTCTCAAATTAATTATCTCAAGGAAATATTGAAGAAATTTGGCATGGAAAACTGTGTTGATGTTTTTGCATTGGGAAAACATTCTCCCAGATTGGTCATGTTGACTTGACCAAGGGAGAATGATACATTCATTCACGGAGAAATTTTGATTTGGCTAGTGATGAATGGATCGGGATGTCAATGTTTCTCCAGTTAGAAACATCGAGTAGGCATTCTCCGAGACTGGTCATGTTGATTTGACCAAGGGAGAATGATACATTCACTCACGTGTCCATGCTTATTTGGTTAGTGGTGAATTGACCAAGTGTTATATTTCTCCTAGTAGTCATGTTGATTTGATGAGGAGTAATAAAGAATCAATTTTCTCTCAAATTTCCTAATCCAAGATAGAGGGATATATTTTTATAAGGCAGGTTTGACTTCTTTACAAGTCTAGTCTAATGTTGAATATGTAGGCTCTAGAGACCCCTTTGTGATGAGGGGATTATAGGTGAATCTACTTAACATTATAGCCCTATATTAATTATATGTGCATGTGAGTGGATGATACATAAAAAAGGATCATGGAAAATGTTTCTAGTGAAGAAGAAATACCAAGAAGACAAGACAAACCATTGAAGAAACCCCAGAAATAATTACAGAAGATTGAAGATTAAAGTACAAGTTGGCCCAACAATTAAATTAAAGGTGACTCAAACTATATAAATAAAGGTTGGATCATTTCATTTTGACACATCACACAATATATTCTCATCAAGTGCACAAGTAACATGTGTAGTTATAGTTGCATTTGCACTTGCAGCCACCAGTTGCAATAGCAGTGGCAGTTGCAAGTTACAGTTGTAGTTTTAGTTTCCAGTTATAGTTGCAGTTGTAGTTTCTAGTTTGCAATTTCCAAGTTACACAAATTATGAGGAGCACTATCTTATCTAGGGTTCGCTATATTTTAGGGTTCCTCATCATACAAGGGAAAAATTAATAGTGTGCTTGGTTTTATTTTATTTTATGGTGATGTATTATTTGGCTTGAATTATTCTTAAGAAGATTTGTTGGGTTTTCTCCCAAGGTTGGGTTTCCCAGGGTGATATCTTGTGTCTGTTGTGCATGACTATCTTTCTATGTTTTTTTTGTTTATAAGATAATTATAAGATATGGAAATTGATAATTCAACATGGTATCAAATATTTGTTGAATTTTTCCACTGCAGTCACAAATCTACTGATTGGATACAACAATAGAAGAACGTTGTACTTTTTTATTGTTCCTTTTCTTGCTCTGGGAAGGTCACTATGGAGGAATGATTAGTCAAAACACTATAAAAGTGTTGTTCTTATTTTTTGTTTTGGCTTGTGTTCCGAGAAGGTTCCCATGGAGGAATAAGAGGTCTAAGATGACATTTTACAGCCATGAAGAGAGGCCATTAAGCCTCATATTTCTTTTATTTCTTCCTTTTTTGGGTAGGGAACTTGATGTACTATGCCTAGTAAGGTTGCATACATGTCTTACACCTTGAGGAGATAGCATGTCTAAAGAGTAGACCTTGGACAAYAGTATTGGTTATTAAGGAAGAACTTTCTCTCTATTGGAGGATACAAGTTATAGAGTTACATTTGTCGATGTTCAAGTTTTTATATGAAAAAAKATCTCAAGCATAGACTCAAAATGAGTGATTGGTKTTCAACATGGAGGAGTATATATATTATCAGGGCATCCAACCTAGGCATTGGTACATGAAAGTATCRGTTTATCTGAGTTATCACATCAAATATTTTCTCACTTGTATTACATGGATTCTCAAATATTAAGAAGAATGGTTGTAGTTATTCYAGAGCTCCAAGAAAATATTGAGGGTGTTTGCACRGGATGTACACTTTCTAAGAATACCAAAGGACCATGTCTGAGAAGRGATAGTATATCCAATGGGATCTTRGATCTAGTGCATTCATATCTTTGCAAAATGATGATAGTATCATCCTTGGGCTGATTTTTGTACTATTTAACATTCATTGATGATTTTTTCCAAAAGACATGGATCGACTTCATGAAGACAAAGGATGAATTATTTATGAAGTTCCATGAGTTCAAGGCTCAAAAATATAGCTTGAAGGGGAAGAAGATCAATTTTTAAAGGATAGATAATGGAGGAGAGTATACTTCCATTGACTTTCGTGATTTCTGCAAGAAAGTAAGGATTAAGAGGGAGTTGACAGTTCCTTACAAACCTCAAGATAATGGTGTTGCAAAAAGGAATAGCAGGTCCATTTTGGAGGATGTCCAGACAATTATTCATGATTAGAATATACCCGTGTTCTTATGGACAAAGGCTTCCATCAAGATAGTTTATGTTTAGAACAAAATTCCTCACTATTGGGAGATAAGACTCCTGAGGAGGCATTCACAGGAGTGAATCCATAGTTCATCCATTTGAGGATATTTGGTTTTCCATCATACATCCATGTGCCCAAGGAGGAGAGGAGAAAGTTAGAACCTTCTGGAAAGAAGGGTAACTTTGTGGGATACAATGATACTTTTGAGGCCTGCATGATCTATATTACAGGACAACRTCATATTTAGGTTAGTGGATATGTTAATTTTGATTCATAGTTATCCTTCAAGAGGTCTAGAAAGTCTCATATGGAGATTGATGGTGAGGATAAGGAGGCTCTGAAGGATAAGGGTACAGATCTCTCTAGTCCAGTTGTTTATCCTTTAGAATATCAGGAGGAGTCAGTAGAGTTAGCCAAGTAAATAAATCTACATAGATATGTTTTTGTGACTAGGAAGAGACCATGATGGCTTCGTGACACTTTGCAGGATACAAAGGGGAATTCATCTCCCAGTGGTACTTCTATGGAGAGAAAATTACCTAACAAGTTGTCGAGTTATATGGCATTGATGATTCACATAATTGATTCTAAACATTCTAGTTATGAGGAGGAAGTAGGTCAACAAGTTTATAAGGATGAAATGATGCAAGAGTATCATTCCATTATGAAGAATGATGTGTGGGAGATTGATCTAGATTATTTTCAGCACAAAATGAGAGCAGAGATATAACAAATAAATGTACAAAGATATCATGTATATCCAATAATATAAAATAAATGTATCACATATGCAAGCATAAACACATAAATATAGTAATACCCAATTTCTACTAATGAGTAAAGATGTACAAAGATTGTAAAAATATAGATTGAAAGACTCGCTAGAATGGTGGCAGCTTATCTCTAAGAAGAGATGTGATGGATACTCACATTCACAATAAGATGATTGTTATAATTAGGATCCAAAGGAATTTTTAACATAAGTAAAATCCAAAACYCTAACCACGGAATATGAAAATCCAAATGGTTTGTGTGCCCCGATGGGGGTAGTTGATACATCAACTTCTCKAGGGCATAACGTTTGCAAATGATCTCTCTTTGAGGCACTCGATACACTGTTGGAAAGGTCTAACCGAAAAAAAAAAAAAAAAAAAATTCTAATGGCCCAAGCTAGTTGTTTAGGCAGTCCCCTGGGCCCCAAATCCCCCAAAAACATTTTTTAGTGCCTCATAACGGCCACAAAAGTTTGGAACCCGAAAAATTGTCGAAACACTGACAACGTGGAAAACAAAATTTTGAGCTAGTGGGATATGTGGTTGGCCATCGATATCCACCTAGATAAATCCTCCCTCCTTAGAAATAAAGGGTCTCCATTGCGTTGAGTTCCCAGGGGAGACGAGGAAGCGTTTGTTGAATATGTGTAATGTACCCCAAATTTACCAATTTAAAAAAAAAAACTTAGGAACATTAAATCTTCTTTCTCTTTAAACAACTTATTCTAGAAGACATATAGTTAATATAAGTAAGTAATTATCATCATTGTTAACTTATGCAAGGTTTATATTTTCCAGTTATCAAAACAACAAACTGTCATCACAAATTATTATAACTCTGAGTTACTTCATATTACAAGGTAATCATATACAAAAGGGCAAGGGTGACTTCGTTATACCCTAAGCTCTTAGATTTCAAGCATATCTACAATAATTAACCTTTCCACATTCTAAACATTGAACTTTATAAACCTTCAATCCTACTAGTATTATAATCCTTCCATATATGTGTTTGTATTATACATAGGACCTTTAGTCTTATACATGTTTCTATGCATAGACCTCCATATTAGAGTACATAAGAAAAACCCATTTGAACTTACAAAATAAAACTCCCTAAGCATAGCCACTGTTCATCTCATATAGGATCTAAACAAATGTGAGTTTAAATCATGTACCATTAATGAAAAAGTTACAGGCCTTAACATAACGGTGATTGTACGTTAATTTAATTGGCTGGACAATAGGCCTTGTGAACATTGGTCGTGATTAAACTTCTGAGTATTATTAACATAGTTTTTGTTTCGAGAATGTTTATCAATAGCGAACTATTAGTCACACCTTAACTGAATGATAAAAATATACATGATAATCCTATGTATCGTGCCTTAAAGGAGTTGTCCTCTCTCGCAATAACTCAGCATGAATTCGAAAGGGTTTTGTCAGACTTGAGTTGAAAACCTTTGTCCAGTCCATTAATGGAGACCTGTGAAAGGCAATCCCTAGGTTGTCACCAGACCCTGTGTCCAATACAATTATGCCACCTCCATCCCATCACATGGTAAGATATAGTCTTTGTAATTCCCACTATTACTCTGCACAGTGAAGGGTTTTTCAGGACTATCGTAAGTCTTTTGCATGATACTTCAGTGCTAACTCTTTGTTTGTCTTCCGTGAGGAAGGCCGATGACTTGGAGATATTTACTCAGTGGAATGTAGAAAAGGCTATCTGATCACCTCGTAATTCCATGACAGAATACATGCTTATGCTAACTRTATTTGGGTGGTAATTTCAGGAGGTTTTAGTCATAGTGATGATGTCTCTACAACTATTGTTCTTTATGATTTCTAGTGAAGATTMTTCCCTTCGATATTCTTTAAACCTATGGAATATTCCACTCTAGTCATGGATAGATATATAAGTTCTACAGTGGTGATGGCTTATGGCTTTATCTCTTCCGTGAGGTAGCCACTCACTTCTACAAAATCCATTATCTTGTGAAGTCTTCTACACAGGCAATTTTCAGTTATTGATTTGGGGATAGTCCTGAATGTGTTAGGGTTTTGTCAACAAACAAATACCCTGAGTAATTTTATTTATTGTGTAACTTGGTACTTATTTGGTAGTTTCTCGCGACATACCTATCACTATAAAACTAGTGATTAAACCCTATTATAATGACCCCTAAAATAATTCAATGCCGAGTAGTCTTCTATAAAAATGGTATGCTAAAGTTCTCTTTCAAGACCCATATCTTCTTTCATGAGGATTCTTCGTCAAGGCAAGGACTGGATCCTCATTGTTTAAACTTAATATTTTAAATGGGCCATCCCCTACTGTGTTCTCTGTAGATATATTTTGCACTTTTCCCTTGTTTACTTTGTTTGGTTTAGCATTAACTCTTCAATTTATCGACTTATTGACTCACTGTGGAGATCTTGCATTCTCGGATTTAACGTTGTGAAGTCGCAACTACATCAAAAATTACTCCATTTACCCTAGTCATGTCTGTACATGCATAGATACAAGGTCTAGATTCCCACTGTATAGTATTATTCCAGAACTTAATAATTCTTAAAAGATTTACGTTTAATCTCCGTTCAGAAATCTGGTAGTTAATATGTAATGATCTTGTTTATTTTTTGTTATCGACCTGTAATTTACATTTTCTTATAGTTATGAGGGCACAAATCTCGTGGCATCATCTGTGATCCGAATTCATGTAATTTTCATGGAGCACATTTTATTTTGTGCGTTCTTGATAATTTTTGTTTAAAAAATGCTTCTTTTATCTCCTTCTGACATTTATGGTTAAGGATTTGATTACTGAGATCTAATGATGGGACCCTTGTTCTTTGTGAGGGTACCCATTAGGCTAACCTTATTCCACTCCTCCCCTTTGGTCTATGGATGATTCCTTCGACGATGCAGATGGAAAGAACAAACATTTGTTCCCCAAATTGCAAGCTAACTGAAGTCATAAATTACATCTATAATGTTTCTTTGGTGTAGAATTTATTATGGTAATTATTCTATATTCGACATTTGAATTTTGTTTACTTCTAACTTAATACTAATTAAAATTTTATCGGTCTCCTTGTAG
>JASDQU010509075.1:949-17570 GCA_032191745.1 Picea mariana | reverse complement strand
ATATGAATGGTTATTAATGCCTTTTTATTTAGGTAATGCGCCAACTACATTTATGTGTTTGATGAATGAAGTATTGCATCCCTTTCTAGTTTCACTTGTAATAGTGTAAGTATATTGTAACATACCCAACCACTTTTGTGTCTGCTGAGATGGTGGGGTACTTGGAAATTCCTCAATTGACAACCATTTAAACATAGATTTGATACCTTATAATTCTCTGACTTTTTATATGGTGAATTATACATGCAATATAACAAGAAGGCTCAATCAATTCTCATTAAACATTCATAATAATGCTATGCACATTATTTATTAAGTATACCAACATTTAAAACACAAAATATACAATATTAACAACATAATAAACCAAAACACTTATCTTTATGAACAATTACACAACTGGTTGCAGACATCGGATGTTCCACCCAACCATAGGCACTGTTGCACTGGTTCTCTCTACAATAGGCCACCCTTGAGCTAGGGTTGTGAGTCCACAAGGATGAACTAGATCCTATGGTTGGATATAGTTCACACACCCAACTCAATACCCGATATTCTCATAGTAAAATGACTCCTACAACAATTCCAACCACCAAAATATCTTCCCCATCAATATGCACAACCAAATGAATGGGAACCCCTTCTCTACCACGTAGTTCCTTGGTAAATCCTCATCCCCTTTAGGGATCCAACATAGATTGGACAAGAATATTTGAGCTAGAAGATCCAGGAATTCCAGTTGTAATGGAGTCCTTAATCACAACATTCACACATGCTCATGGGATAATTTCCCTCACAATTCACATCATGGAAATTATAGCCTTTTGTTACATGCATGGATGCCTAACTCTTAACATAGTTTCCCCTTGAATCATGGAAAAAAATCCCAAAGTGGTTACACCACCACCACGACTAGAATGTTGGAATTATACAAAACTATGTAGCGTGAACCCCATAATACAAAATGATTCCCAACTCCACTAAAACCCAAGGTTAAATATGCATGCTACCAACTAATCACTTGGATATCTAGGAATTCCACCTAAAAACCTTGGGATGCATCCTAAGATTGATATACATTTTTGCATAAATTAAGGTAAATGAAATATGGTTATAATAAAAGTAATGTTATTTTTGGCTTTGGCCCCTCTGAGCCCCCTCACATTCCTCTCTTGTTGAATCATATCCCCCCCATGTTCTCATCCCTCTCGTCTACAAATAGTGATGTGTTTTTATTTTATTAATAGCTTTCAATATATTTACATTGCTTGGCCCTCGACTATCTTGTTTATCTCTCAACCTTGATCACACATATACATTTACATTGCAATTCCAGAGATAAAAAATGGGGTGTTACATACATAATATCTTGGTTTATAGATCTACTTAAGAAGACTCATATCTCACATCTCATGTAGGTGTTAGAGACCCTAACAAACAATCAACTACTGACAAACATTAAGAAATGTAAATTTTATCAATAGTTGTTGGTGTTTTTGGGGTATGTGATTAGTGGGGGGGAACTTAAGATAAATCTCGTAAATATGGAGGCCATCATCAAATGGCCAAATCCTACCAATATCCTTGAATTTAGGATCTTTGTGGGGAAAACATAGCGGCTATGGAAGATTATAACGTCCTTTTCAACTATGGTTGCACCACTCCATGACATAACAACCATTAACAAGAGTTTATAGTGGGGAAATAATCATCAGAAAACTTTTGATGAAATGAAATGAAAGACCAATCAAGCACCATATATTCCATTTCCCAGTTTGTAGCGGCCTTTTGAAGTGGATATAGATGCAAATGGATATTCTATGGAATCAGTCTTGATGCAGTGAGGTATGCTTGTATGCTATCATTATGAAATGTTTCATGGCGGAGTCCTAAACTACCCTACATATGAAAAGGAACTCTATGCTCTGTCACAGAGACCATCATCCACATCGATCACCAGCCATTGTGCCATTTACAGTACTAGAGTAAGCATCAAAAGGCCAAACACTACAAGTGGATGGGGTTTTTACAAATATTTCATATAATCATCAAATTTAAGAAGGGTAGAGCGAATAAATTAGCATACATGTTCTCAAGGCCACCCACATCCAAGATCACAAATTTGGGAACTCTTATGCACATGGGGCCTTTTACACATGATGCATACACAGAGAAATACAAAGAAGATGAGGACTTTGAATAGGTTTCAACAACTACAAGGCCAATTTCACATATAATAAGGTGATATTAATATTGACTATCATCTCTAGGATAGGTTTCTCTACAAGCTAGACAAGCTCTATGTTTCTAAATATGAGACATTACAACTTATTAGAGAGGGATATAATGCAATGTGTAGATGGGTTTATTAGAGGGTGCATAATTTGTTGTACCGACAGAACTAATAATGTAAAGAAAGAGTTATACCATCCTTCATGGGTACCTACTAGACCATGGGAGAACATATACATGGATTTTGTGTGTGGTTTGCAAATAACAAGAAAGGGGTGTGTCTATTTGTTTGTGGTAGTTGAAAAGTTTCGTAATATGTTCATTCTCATGCATTGTAACAAGACCATATGGGGAAATATGAAACAAACATGTTTTTTGAAAAGGTTTTGGTGCACTTTGGGATATCAAGGAGCATCATCTCAGATACAGAAACCAAATTTCTTGGTTCCTTTTATACTATACTTTGAGATAACATGGACACCAAGTTAAAGAAATCCACAACTTTCTATCCATAGAGGGATGGGAAAATAGAAGTAGTGAACAAGACATTGATTAATATTTTAAGGGTTTAAAATAAAAACCGTCTAAGGACTTGGGACAAATTTTTTATTTATACTCAACACTCTTATAATAGAGTAGTGCACACTTATACTTGTAAGTCCCCTTTTGAATCTTTCTTTGGGTATTTTCCATATTTTCCCTTATATGTTATATATGGGAAATACAGAGTGGGAGAAAACACCACAAGAAAAACATTGAAGGCTGAAAAAATTATTGAAAAAATCATATAGATTCATTTTCAAGTACAAGAGACATTTAAGAAGTCACAAGAAAAGTACAACGCTCGACGTGATCAACATAGAATTGAGAAGACATTCAAGGTGGGAGACAAAATTTGGTTGCATCTAAACAAATAAAGGCTATATTTTCTTGATAAGAAGATCAAGGCTCTATGGTATGGTCATTTTGAAGTGTTGGAGAATATGGGTGATAATGCCTACAAACTTAGTCTAACTCTATATATGCATATTTACTCAATAGTGAATGTCGAGAATTTGAAACTCTATGAGTGTTCTATGTTGAACTAGGAAATTCACAAGCAAGTCTTACTTGCCACAAAGGACTTAGCACCAACATATCAGGTAAAGTTAATAAAAGATACAATTTTGTATAAGAAGTCCAAAACAACCAAACAATGGCAACATGAACTCTCACAAGTTGGGTTGAAAGGACAAGTCTCAAGCAAGGCCAAATAGTACTCCAAGGAGAAGGTAGAGGAAAAATTTCCACACATCCTTTGGTAAAAGTTTTTGAAGACCAAAAGACTCCCTAAATGAGGATGTATGATCATAAATGGATCATTATATATTTTTCCCTCTATTTTGGTACTTTATGGGTGGAAAAAGTGGAGTTATTGGCTTGTAGGGTAGATTTTAGGGGGAAGTCTCATTTTGGTGTTTTGGGATCTAAAAACTTCCAAAGATTAATTAAGGCCTTACAGGATTGAGTTTGGGGTCAAATTTTTGTGCCAAAGTTCACAACCTCTTGGCGTTGTTCTACAAATTGAAATCTTTCCAATGACCCAAACATCACCTCAACTGAAATTTGTATGATGAAGCCTCTCGCAAATTGACCTATCTTGTTGACCACCATGACATTGAATGGATGCCACATCCACTTCCATATTACTCACACATGTGGAGCTGGTCAGGTGTCGAGTGTTAATCCCTAGATATTCAGTTATTACATTTCTATTTTTATATTAGTGTTGTCATTATTGGTCAATTATGCCCTTTAATGGTTAGTTAGACCCTTTAAGTGTAATTGTACCCTCTGTCTTCTATATATACCAAGGAGACCTAGTTTTAGAGATAATCTCATCTTATGCATTTGTTATATGGTAATAGGAGGTTTCCCTCTCGAAGAGGCATCTCATCATTCTTCTCTCTCACTTTCAAGGTGTGGAGTTACTTCTCTTTATAATTCTATGTCATTTGTGTGTTCAATGCATAGAATTTGGAATTAGAGCATAAGATCGTTTGGTTTATCTCATTCAAACAAGTCATCTTTGTATTTTCATGATATTTGTTTTTTTGGGGGGGAGTTTTAGATAGTTAAATTTTTGGGAGTTTGATGAGACATAGTGAAGTACCTATGGAAAATATTTCAATTTCTAGTTCACTACACTTTTGGAAATACAACCTGTGGAAATTAGGATTTTTCACTAGTATTGAAACTAGTCTCAAACAAGTGTTTTTGGTAAAATAGTCATATTTGAAGCTAGCAAAGTCCAAATTCAATGCCACCAATTCCATTGGAAAGAATACAACCCATAGTATTTCAAGTCCAAAATTTAGAAGTAAATCTGAAAAAAATAAACATGTGGCATTTCATACAAGCTTGCATTTTTGAAAGAGACAAAAACAAAAAGTTTAGGGAAAATTACCATAACTTTCTCTTGACACGTCATAATTTGGTCAAACTTGTGGCATTGCAAAGAAAACATATTAGGCTACTACATGTCGAAATTTAATACTTACATGGGAAACAAATTCAAATATACTCGAGGAGAAAGTTTGGTCAACGAAACAATCTACAAACCAGGGTTTTTAAAGGTATGTTAACTTGAAATTAGCATAATTTTTGATTGAAAGATCTATTTTTCATGATTAAAAAACTACAATAAAGAGAAAAAAAGGAGTATTATTATTTTCTCACATGGAAAAGAATTGTGCAAAAAAATATACACTTGTTACACCTTTAGAGAACTCATACATGAATCCTGAAGAATGTAAAGACTTAGGAAACCATGTATCCCAATTGAAGAACCAACTTAATGACATGGGTGATAATGTGTTGAAAATGGTTGATTTGGCACGTTCACAAGAAATACTTAAAAGGGAAATTGAAAATAAAATAGATGAAAAGATGGAATGATTATAAAATTCTATGGAATCCATTCTCTTACATGCCTTAGATGAGAGGTTCTATTAAAGCGATGTTGTGACCCAAGGAAACCATGAATATAAGGAGAACCAAATTTTTAAATCCCCATATCATATGGGGAATATTTTAACACATTTGGATAACATGAGGATTGAGTCTTAGAATCATGATCATTCATCACTCCAAAATATACATCATTGGAGTTTCAACTCAATACCATGGAACTACTTAATTCCCAAGATCGATATGAGGAAGTTTGATGATGAATATCCTATAACATGGATATTCCAAACGAAACAATTCTTTAATCTACAACAAGTTCCAACTATACAAAATGTAACTCTTTCATTCTTGTATTTAGACCATGTTTTCTGGTACAAATGGTTTTTTGAATTGACAAAAGATTCCATTGTCTCTTGATTCATTTTTATAGATAAACTAATAGCACTTTATGGGGATATTAAAAGAAACATATTTTTATTCAATTGATAAATCTTCGTCAAAGAGATCCAATTACAAAGCACATTCAACAATTTCAAAAGTTGAGTCTCAAAGTAAAGAAAATTCGAGAGGATAATTTGTTATATCTTTTTATGGGAACTTTAAAGGAGAGTGATCAACATGAAGTGCATCTCTGGGAAGTGTTACACTTCAAAATTACTCACTTCAATAGTGTCGCAAGTGTTGTCATTACAAGTGTTGTAAGTGTCGCATATTGTCCGCAAGTGTCGCATCTTGACTATAAGTGTTGCAAGTGTCAAAAAAAGTATGCTTCCATATTGCCTATGTTGTGCCCCTAATGACATCATGAAGACACTTAAGACACCTCAAAGGATAGTTTGGAAGAAGAGAAATCACTTGAAAGGAAGTACAAGCCTTTTAACATTGAGAAAATCACTAAAAAATTGATTTTTGGAGAGGAGCGCTCCCCTACCCACTGTTAGGGAGAGATGGCGCACCCTGAGCCTCTTTGGGGAGTGTTTGAGTGCTCTGTACACCCCTTTGGGGGAGTGCTACCCTCTTTTGAGAAAATTCTGGGTTTGTTGAGGCAAATTAGGGAAGAATCCCTCAATTCCTGAAGGTAGTTGGTTTCAAATAGATGCTCAAGGCATGATATTAGGGGAGATCCTCAACTGAAGGAGACGAATCTTCAAATTATCCCAAATATCTCTCAAGTGGTTGAGCCTCTTCAAGGTTATATAAGGATGCCTTCTCATGGTGAAAGACACAAGAGAGACTAGAGATTGATACCAAACTTATGATCCTATAAGTGGTATTGACAGACAATGGAAATTTGGAGTTACATCAAACTTATGATCTCATGAGTGAGATGCCATCAAAGCAATCGGTCGAGATTGATTGAGCAAAGGGGTTGGACAAGGAGAACTGGAAGAGGCTGTTGCACCTTCATTCAAAGGATTGTAAGTATTTTTACCTTTTCTCATTAATATAATCAATGCTTGGCCTGTTTCTTTAAAACTCATACTTGTTCCATATGAGTTTGTCTGCAGTAGATGGATCTGTGATTGAGATAATCTCAGTAGAGTAGGAAGTCCATTGTATCTTTGTTTGTCCTACAGGACCTATCAGGGAGCTCAGGATTGAAGCTCAGCTAGAACTTTGCAAGGACAAACGTCGTTCATAAGGTACATATCTTTCTCCTTCTCTTTCATTCACTAGCTTGATTAGATCGAAAAGGAAGTCAGTGTCCATGTTAAGAACTTTCTGTCTTGGCCTTGGGAGTCTAGAGACCAAGAGGGAATCCACTTGTTCGCCGGGGGATTCACCTACAACAGAAATTGGCGACTCCATTGGGGAGGAGCTCTTATTTGTTTCCTTTCCTAGATCTTGTTTTGGTCCTTTTCCCACTAATTTGATCTTCTCTATATTTTCATGTTGATTCTTAGATTGGTTTGATTGCCTCATTATGTCATCAGGATCACCCTGATTGACTGAATTTCCTTCATATTTTGAGTTTTTGGACATTTTTTCTGAGTTTTTGGAGTAGAGCGCTCCCCCCTTGTTGTTGTCAGAGTGCTATCACTCCCCTGTAGCCTTACACAGAGCGCTAGAATGCTCTGGTTCCCCTTAAACCAGAGCACTACCCCATTTTTGTGAGAAATTCTCCAAAATTTGCATCTTTTGAAGCTATTTCTTGGTTTTGGCTTTGGCTCAGGGTCCCATAGTCTCAGTCCATCTTGATATTGGATTTCAAACACCCTTATTTCTAGGAATTCATCCTCTTTTGTTTGGATTTTTTGACATTTGTTCTTACTTTGCAATTTTTCCTTCACGATTTGGAGTCAATTTGTCGTTTTCTTCTCGTTTATTTGAATGAGTGAAAAATTTGTAAGGGGTTTCAAAGGTATTTTGTACTTTTCTTTCTGATATTTGGGTCATCTTGTCCAAGCTCTTTCTCCTTCCTTTTGAGTTTTTGGCTTTCTGTTTCTTGTTTGATCATAACAAGGGTGTCTTTTGGTTTATGTGAAGTTTGCTTCCAGATTGCTTAAATCTCACAACTCTTGAAGTCCGATTAGCATAAGAAGCTTTACATCTACTGGTTATCAATCACACACAAACATTTTAGCATTGCATTGGATTTCTTTTTCAGGACTATTGCATGAGGTCATTGCATCTTAGTGTTTGACAGTGAAAAGGAAAATCCTTCTCCTTCCCTTAATTAGACATTCATTGAAAGAAAATATTGCTTATCATTTCTTATGCATGTTTTGGGAACTGAGTCATAATATCATTAGTTTTCACTCTCATACACCTCTGAGTAGACAACAACCACTAAAATCAATGCTTAACTAAAATTTATCAGACTTTTTACATCTTTGTTAGCAAACCTACATTAGTTTAAGGTGTAGGGCTTTGGAATAGGTTGAAATGATAACTTTCCAAAGCTATCAACCAAACTTAGCATATTGCGATAGGGAGAGAAAATCCAATTGTCGTATAGGCTTTCTGGGATTCCCCTGTCACACAGGGGTTACGCACGAGGTCGCATTCAGGTGAGTTACGGAGATTATCCCTCCGTGGTTCAACTATTTTTAGTTGTCAGATCGTATATTGGGGGTCACTTGAAGGTATACCCACGATTATGTGTGGGAGCCTCTCGAGTTGATTTTGGACTTGTTATCCTGCCCATACGTTCAGATTAGACTGTCAACTATACGTTCCCAAATGCTGAATGCAAATTGGTGACCTTAGTATCCATAATATTTAGGGTCCCACACAAGGTGACGGTGAAGGGAAGTCTCATTGTACCTGGAACAGACATTGGTCAAACTCACTCGGGCTCCTTGGAGGGTAAATCCACAATTACTGCATGGAATATTGCACCAAGGTGTAAGTCTGTTAATCATGTTGCCAACGTAACTGATCCACCCGCTCTATCCTCGCCTCTTTCTATTTTGATCTCGCGACGTTGGATTTCATCACCAACTAGTGGTTTCATTGTGGGAAGGTTTGTTTGATTGTTTGCTTCTCAGATTCATAGTGTGTGTTGGTTGTGTTACTTAGTGGACCTTAGGTCGCGTTAGTGTTAATGGCATCCAATCCTGAGAGTACCAATGGAGGAACCCCTTCACCTGGGGAACCTTATACCTTTCCTTCTTTTGGAAACTTTGGTCCTCTGTACATTGCCACACTGAGTCTTCCGGGACTCACCATCGGATTACCGGTTTGGTTTCTCCCCACTCCGGTGATCTCGAATCCTCCCAATGTTTCAACTGCACCTAATAATTTATATGTCAGTACACCACCCACACATCAACCTCACGTCAAATTTTCGCCTTCTTCGGCCATTAAGTCTGCTTCCTTTTCTCCTTCTTCGTCTAGTGAGAGCTCTAAAGAAAGTAGCCGGGTTGATTAGAAGAAGAAGAAATGGAAAGTGAAGAAGAAGAAGAGCCTAAAAAGGACCAAGGCTCCAACAACATCAGATGTTGAATCCCAAAAACCAACTACTGTTAATAGTACTGGGAGTGTTGATGAGGTCAACAAGATTAAAATGAAGAATCTGAAACCCAAATTCCCTTGCAGTCTTTATAAGGGTGACCAATTTTTGAGGGATTGCCCTGGTATTCCCAAGGTCTTAGAAATGTGGTCCTCCACGTCATTGGCCTTTGCTGGACATGTCGGTGATACCCCGTCATTGGCCTTTGCTGGACATGTCGGTGATACCCCGTCAACTAGTGACGTCAAGGTTGGTAAGAAGAAGAAAACTGTCAAATTCCCTTGTATGTTATGAAAAGGTGATCATTATTCTCACCTTTGTCCTCGTATGGACGAGGATTCTTCTCTTTTGGAAAAAATTCAACTTCCAAAAGGTTATCGTAAGATTTCCTCCAACCCATCGTTAGTTGATGGACTGGTCAATCCGGTTCCATCCCTGGTCAATCCGGTTGATCAGGTGGTCAATCTAGTTTCATCCTCGGTTGAACCACTCACCAAAGTAGTTGATCCAGTTCCGTCATCGATCAGCCTTGCTCTTCATCAAAAGAGTGTAACCCAAGCAGTCGATCTGGTTCTATCCTTGGTCGATCCCACTCTCCCGTTAGAGAGTGACACCAAAGAGGTCGATCCGTTTCCACCCTTCAACCCCATTCTGCCCTTGGAGAATGAAACCCAAGTGGTCAATCCGATTCTGTCATCGGTCGATCCCACTCCTCCTCTGATGAGTGCCAAAGTGGCTGATCTAGTCCCTTCCTTAGTCAATCCCACTCTTCCTCTGAAGAGTGCCTGCGTGGTCGATTCGATCCCATCATCAATCGATCCTACTCTCCCTCTAGAGAGTAAACCCAATACTACCCACGTTTTTCTCGTTGATACAAAATCTACCATGCTAGGGGGAATTCCTCATTCTCCCGCAAAACCCCCTCCAAGTAATGAGGCCATCCTTTTTTATTAGAGTGCGCTAACTGGACCTTGTCTTCCCTCTCACATTCCTTTCCAGATTACAATACAAGTTTGTGGTCAGGACGTTCCTCAAACTCTGATAGATGAAGGTGTGTCCGTTAGTAGTTTGTCCTCTGTTGCTTGGCATGCTTTGGGCTGTCCTCAGCTTGCACCAGTTACATAGAATTTGTTAGCCTTTAACAGAAGAACTAGTCAACCTTTAGGGACCCTTCCTCAGTTTCTGGTAACTTTGGAAGGGAAAACTATCTTTATTGATGTCATGGTAGTCCGAGACCCCTTGGATTTTTCTTTACTCCTTGGGTGGGATTATTTCTATGCCATGAAAGCTATTGTGTCCACTCTTTTTTGTGTGATATATTTCCCACACGATGGAAGAATGGTGACTATTGATCAACTTTCATTCATCGATCCTGACTGGATTACCTCTTTGAATGGTTCTTATATTACGACAGTATTTCCCCCGTCACATGTCAATTATGTGGCGTTATCTCCCATGACTTCAAATTTAGATGATTTGGATCCGGTAGTTGACATGGTGATTTCTTTGGTAGGGCTATTGGAGCCTGATCTCCTTACCCCTGTCGTGACCCTCAACATGTGTTCCTTCCAGAGTAATTTTCTCTCATCCAATGAAGATCTCTTGGAAGCCATGACCGAGTTTTGTCCCTTGACATGGTGTCCTTCTAGAGCGTTTTTCTCTTGGAAGCCATGATCAAGAAAAGTTCACGAGCATAGTTTCTCTTCTTTGTGGCAAGCTCATTAAAAAATGAAACAAATTTTACGAGCATAGTTTCTTTTTTCTATAGAAAGCTCGTTAAAAAATGAAACAGAGGCCACGAGCATAGTTTTTATCCCTGTGGAAAGCTCGTTAAAAAATGAAACATAGGTTACAAGCATAGTTTCTCTTCTCTGTAGCAAGATCGTTAAAAAATGAAACAACAATCTGGGGATTGCACCCAGAGCCCTGAGCATAGTTCTTTTTCTGTGTCAAGCTCGTTAAAAAATGAAACAATCACCTCTCTTGAACCTTCTTTTCATCCACTCTTATCCTTTTTCTCCATCTAGTAGAGAAATTGGTGACAACCTCAAAGTCGATGAATGAATTGAAGCTTGGAGGGCATGTCTCCAACATTTGATGATCGCCACCAGCTTTTAAGTTGGGGGCATACTGAGTTTGGTCTTTGTTCTTTCTCGTGCTCGAAAAAACATGAGAATGTAACCGAGTAGACTTTTATTACTTTTTCAGACTCACATGGATAAACGAAAAAGGAACCCTTTGGAGTCGTCTTTGATCTCTTTTCAGACTCTCTAAACATGAAAAGATTGCTAAGTGATCTTGTTTCCTTTCCTACTCGTTAAAAGGTTTGAAAGGGCATCTTTCAAGTGATAATTTATCTCTTTTTCGGCCTCGTAAGACTAATATTATAAAAAAGGACAACATTGGAGTCGTCTTTAAGTTGTTTTCAGACTCTCTAAATATGAAAAACCACCGAGTTTACCTTCTCTGGACGCGTTAAAAAATCATACATTGAAGGGCCCATATGGGATCGAATCCTTACTTCTTCCAGTTCGTTAAAAAAAGGAAGAGGGACTTACCAAAGGTGAGTTATATCGATCATGTGTTACCCTCCTCAAGCTCCTTAAATTAAAAAGAGGTACTCGTCTATCTGGATGGGGGAAAAATTGAAAGAAGCAAGCCACGTAGTTTTTTGAGAACACTACTAGTAGGTCTTATGGTCACCCTTGAACACGACATTTTGTCTTTGCACGCATTTTAATCCGCTGACCCTTTGCACTAAGCCAATCCTCTGAATTTCTTTTACTCCTTTGGGTCACCTGATGAAAGTCACAACATCCATTGCATTGTCAAATTTTGGTCCATGTCATGTTTCTGCTGCCGTGCCTCAGTGTTCAAGGGAAGTATCTGCCTCGAGAGTCAGCCATCACAAATATCTTGTTTCAATACCCGTGTTAGTCCATGTTCATTTGATCTACCAATTACATCTCTGTGTCAGTTTCGTGTCATTGATGGGGGATACATCAAGGCCCTCCTTCGACGAGTCTATTCTTGTCGACTTTAACACATTATCCAGGAACTAGACTTAGAAACCAATTAGTACCTTGGGACCTGCATGCCTCCTCATGTCTGACAATGGGTTTACATCATTGACCTCTGATCGGATGATTCCATGGGTGTTCGACTTCAGCTCATCTATTCACATTCGTCGAAATGTACTAGAGTACCTTGGGAATCATTGACATCAATGGTGATTTACCTCGCGCTTGTTAACAGTTTACATCATTGATCGGTAATCAAGTGGTTTCTGACATGTTCGACATTAGGACATCTATTCACATGGTTAGATTCATACTACATCAGGATCAATAAGAAGACCCTAGGTTGAGTCATCACTCTTATGCATACTTTTCCCAGGTTGCGAAGGACTTCTTTTGAACTATGACACATATACTGTTACATAGATCCACTTTGTATTGGTCATGGCTATGTCTTGTCATCTTGTAGATCCACTGTGTATTCTTCATGGCTACGATCAATTTAGGTCATAGGAGTATAGATCCACATTGTATCTGTAGTGGCTATACCATTTTGTCAATATAATTATGGATCTGCAGTGTATTTTATGGCGGTCATACCTAAAAGGTCTTTATCACTCAAGCATAGGTATGCCTACCTTGGGTTTGAAACATGTCATAATATTTGTTTGATGGTTGTGTGCAGCTTTTTCCAGTTTCTCTGCGTCCATACCCTTGCTTGAAAAGTCTAAAAAGTATTTCAGTCATCATCATCTTATAACTTCATACTTTGGGGGGAATTCTATTACACCTCAAAATTACTCACTTCGATAGTGTCGCAAGTGTCGTCATTACAAGTGTTGTAAGTGTCACATCTTGTCCACAAGTGTCACATCTTGACTATAAGTGTTGCAAGTGTAAAAAATAGTATGTTTCCATCTTGCCTATGTCATGCCCCTAACGACATCATGAAGACACTTAAGACACCTCAAAGGATAGTTTGGAAGAAGAGAAATCACTTGAAAGGAAGTACAAGCCTTTTGACATTGAGAAAATCACTAAAAAATTGATTTTTGGAGAGGAGCGCTCCCCTACCCACTGTTAGGGAGCACTGGCACACCCTGAGCCTCTTTGGGGAGTGTTTGAGTGCTTTGTACACCCCTTTGGGGGAGCACTACCCTCTTTTGAGAAAATTCTGGGTTTGTTGAGGCAAATTAGGGAAGAATCCCTCAATTCTTGAAGGTAGTTGGATTCGAATAGATGGTCAATGCATGATCTTAGGGGAGATCCTCAACTGAAGGAGAGGAATCCTCAACTTATCCCAAAGATATCTCAAGTGGTTGAGCCTCTCCAAGGTTATATAAGGAGGCCTTCTCATGGTGAAAGACACAAGAGAGACTAGAGATTGATACCAAACTTATGATCCTATAAGTGGTATTGACAGACAATGGAAATTTGGAATTACATCAAACTTATGATCTCATGAGTGAGATGCCATCAAAGAAATCAATGGATATTGATTGAGCAAAGGGGTTGGACAAGGAGAACTGGAAGAGACTGTTGCACCTTCATTTAAAGGATTGTAAGTACTTTTACTTGTTCTCATTAATATAATCAATGTTTGGCCTGTTTCTTTCAAACTTGTACTTGTTCCATATGAGTTTGTCTGCAGTAGATGGATCTATGATTGAGATAATATCACTAGAGTAGGAAGTCCATTGTATCTTTGTTTTTCCTACAAGACCTATCAGGGAGCTCAGGATCGAAGCTCAGCCAGGACTTTGCAAGGACAAACGTCGTTCATAAGGTACATATCTTTCTCCTTCTCTTTCATTCATTAGCTTGATTAGATCTAAAAGAAAGTTAGTGTCCATGTTAAGCACTTTCTGTCTTGGCCTTAGGAGTCTAGAGACCAAGAGGGAATCTACTTGTCTACAGGGGGATTCACCTACAACAAGAAGATAAATCCTTGGAGCATTCTTTTAGTGCGGTAAGGAAAGTTGAAAGTAAAAATATGGTTATTAGAAGGGTTTCCACTAACAATTATAAAGAACCCCATGTTCAGTCTCGTAACATCACTCAACCTACAAGGTTGACATATCGGTAAATGGACGAAATAAGACAAAAGTGACTATGTTTCAATTGTGACAACAAGTGCAATAAGGGGCATAAGTCTAGTGAGAGGAAATTATTGTAAATAGATTGTGAAGAGAAAGAAAATCAAGAGCTAGAACCATTGTAAGATTTAAAACTAGAAGAGACTACTCCAAACATAGTCTTGCCATGTGTTGGATATTATTAGCACTCCTCAAACTCTCAATATAGGAGATATGAAAAAGAAAAATGTAACAACATTGATAGATTCTTGAGTATATGTAATTTCATTAATTACAAACTAGCCAAACTTCTCAACTTATTTATATATCCAACACTAGAGTTTCAAGTAATGATTGTTGATGGGGGTACCATAAATTGTTCAGGGAAGTGCCATAGTATTAAGCTCACTATGGGGGATTATTTATTGGATATTCCAATAATTACAGTCCAAATGGGTGGTATTGATGTTGTATTAGGGGTCCAATGGTTGTAATCATTGGGAACAATGACTCTTCATTTCTAGGAACTTTTCATAAGATTTTCCTTGGAAGGAAAGGAGATTGAACTCAGAGGTATCCGAGAGAAACCCTCTAAAGTGATAAACTCTAACAACATAACAAAATTTCTAAAAAGATGACACCATGGTGTAATTGCACAACTGTACTAACTAGATGTTAAAACATTTAGACCCTCTATTCCCGTGGATCTCCAAAATGTTGTCAATAATATTTCTAAGGTATTTGGAGAGATACCTAAAGGTATTCCACCCACTTGATATTATGACCATGTTATTCATTTTCAATTGAGAAGTGTACCACCTAACATTAGACATTACAATACCCATATACACAAAAGAGTGAGATTGAGTGTATGGTTCAAGAAATGTTAGAGGTTAGCATCATTCAACCTAGCCAAAATGATGTCTCTTCACCAATGGTGATGGTTTAAAAAAACAAAAGTTCATGGCATATGTGTCCAAATTATAAATATCTCAACAAAATGACCATTAAAGAGCTCAAATCAGAACAAGACAATAAGACATCCCCAAAACAACCTTTTAAACACATGATTTTATGAGTTTTTGGTGATGCCATTTGGCCTTACTAATGCACCATCCACATTTCAAAGCTTGATGTACTTCACATGTTCCCAGGAATTCACATGTCATCGTCATGAAATGATACAAGTCTTAGATAAGTAAGAATAAACAATGCACTAGAACGACCTTGTTGACAATTTTTTACTTCGACAACATCTAGGGTTCCTCAAATAATGTGATATCTCCCACTAGTAATCTTTAACCCTTTCTCCTCTTACTAATACTATAGAATGTTCTTATTCTCAAATTTTTTGTTGCTCAAACTTTTGCCCAGGAGGAAAATTCCTACCTCAATGGGAGATCCTAGAGGCAACTCTTGGGTAAGCCACCCACTATCACCTCAATGGCCTTGCCCAACACTAGGGGGGAATTTCTATGATCAATCTAGATAAAATCGTTGTAGAAGTGGGAGACAAATTTACTTAGATTGGTTATGAATTATTAATCAAACAATCGGATTTTTCCTTAAGATGTGATATTTAAAGTACATAAAATGGTTGCTTGATTAACAAGGATTTAACACAAGATCCAAACAAATTGTGAGTTAAACATATACTTGTTAATGGAAGTGTTGGAAATAACTCAAATGAGTATGACAATATTAAATTACCAATTATGACCAAATTTCACTGAATGATAAGTTCACCATGTATCATCCAAGGATATAGAAGTAACCAATAGGTGTGATCAATAATGAAGATCAATGTTTGGATATTGCAACATTCCACCAAGTTACATGTATTCAAATGGTTAAGAGTACTTAAATATTAAATTAGAAAATCCACAATAGGAGGTGTGATCAATAATGAAGATCAATGTTTGGATATTGCAACATTCCACCAAGTTACATGTATTCAAATGGTTAAGGATACTTAAATATTAGATCAGAAAATACACAATAAGTTTATAATTATTAGAGTGCAAAGGTCTTTGAGTCTAAAAAGTGCCATCCATTAACATCATCACATTTAAAAAAAAATGTTATGTACTAAACCATTATTCAAACATTGAAATAATACTTATAATAATAGCACACTTAATGAACTATGAAGTGGTTTGTGAATTTGTTGCTATAAATCCCATAATGCTAAATTACTAAAAGTGTGCTAAATTACTAAAAGTGTATGTTAGAAAATGGTGGCATCAACACTATATCAATTTAGTTTCACAAACCGTGAATGGTAAGAGATCTGAAATAAGCATACTTAATGAGAATTATGTCATCACCATTCATAAAATTGTTGGAGGTTGTTTCATTGAGTTATGCATGTGTTTACAAGTTTATTATGAACA
>JASDQU010509073.1:26224-40700 GCA_032191745.1 Picea mariana | reverse complement strand
CCACTGCCCTTTGGTCGCTCATACCTGTCACCTAGCCTCTTCTCTGCTTCACGCTCAGCCTCACGCTCTGCTCATCGCTCTGCTTCTCTAAGTGCCTCTTCCTCTTCCTCTGAACTAGGAGGGAAGGGAGGAAAGTTAGGTCTGTCCCTTCTTCCCCTGCGCCGATTGTACGTGACATATTCGTCACCTTCATGCTCACGTCCATCTGGTTCTTCTACTGGATTCATGGTCTTTAGTCACAGGCTGGCAGGACTAAAGCTCTGATACCACTGAAATATCCCTGATCCGGCTGATCAAGATATTCGCTATTGTTCTAATGCTCTGGTGTGCAGATCTGATACACTGGGGGTTTCTGGATGCGTTTTAGCCGTGTATGTGAGATGTTATTCAGTTATTGTGGTTGCATGTTGGTTATTGTAGGTGCATGTGGGTTATTACATGTGCATGTTGCATATTTAGTGTTTAAAAATCATAAAAGGATGCATGCAAGAGTATAGAATGTCAACTGCTCAATATCATGAATAATAATGGTTCAAGCATGGAAATACAATAGCCTACTGGAAAAATAGAATCTAGACGTCAGTCATATCTCCTGGATCTGTACTGGAATACAATCAAATAACAAAAATACCCATGATCATAAGAAGATAGCAGATCTGATGCATGCACAAATAGATCGGCAAAAATGTGCGATTCCGACGAAATATGGTAACTGCTACCAGCTGGAAAACTCGATCTGAAGAACCCACTGTCAGAATGTGCTCGAAACTGCTCCAATAGATGCGCCCTGGTCTCTATACTGGAATGGATGTCTGTCGGAACTCGAATCGGACCCCTACGGCACCGGATTTGGACCCCTGGGGGGTTTGCGCCCCTCCTTGGACACTGAATGCGCCCCAAGATATTCCACCGTCGAAATCAGCTGCTATATGGCTCAAAATGATCGTCTCGTCAAATGATGAAATGGGTCGGAAGGGTTTGGCCGGATCTGCTCTGGAACACCTGCATGCAACGCCAAACATCTGTTCGGAATGACTGCGCCCAAAATGGCTGGATGGATCGATCTGCAAGATTCCACCGTTGAAATCTGATGATAAATGGCTCAATGGAAGAACCCTGGCTGGATCTCTACTTGGTCGGAATGAATCTGCAATCGGGACACAGGTCTACTGCAGATCTCTGAATCCTCAAAATAGCTTGCGCCCTCCTTGGCTGAGCTGCGCCCTCCACACTGAATACTCCTGAAATGAACAGTGAAATACTTGGATGGTATCTCCGATGGGCTAGGGTGTGTCTCTCAACATCGAAACCGATCAAGGGTGGTGGTTTCCTCCAGAAATCCACAAAACAGTAAGGTCGGCTCTCCTCCCCCTCTGGAATCTCTCAACATCAAATCATAACAATGCATAATGAGGAATTAGGTCAAATTCCTCCCTTTATATATTTCCCGACCTAATTCTTCGTTGACATCACTTAACCTAGGCGCCTTTCCTCCTAAGTGATTTATTTGTCAATTAAGTCCCCCCTTATCACCTTTTCATTCTAATTCTCCGTTGACTTAGGCTTAAGTGACTTTTCCTAAGTATTTGGCTTAATTCATCATTTAGCCATTAATTCCTCCTTATTTCTCCATTTGGTTCCCTGTTTGTGCCTGACTATAGTCTACGGGAACATATAGACTACTAAGTCACTCCCTGCTGGCCTAATCTTGGGGACGGGACATCACAGCAAGCCCGCTGGCCATTATTCAACCCATAACATCAGATTTGAAATTGAAAGGAACATCAAGTTTATTGGTTGTAGTTAGAAAATTTGTTGAAGAAAATATAAAAAATAAAATGTCTCTTATCTTGGAATCATGGGATATTGGAAGCAATATCGTTTCTTTCGGTTCTAAGCTAAAGAGTTTCATAGAATTTCTTCAAAGTGACTTCAAAAATGAAGAAGGATTTTATAAATATGTTGTCAACACTTTTATCTTGAAAGTTTCTAATATGACTAATTTAAAAAGGAAATAAGAATATTTTCCTTCTCCTGCTCTAATAAAACAATTAAAGGCATTATATATTAAAAAGATAAAGATTATGAGAGAATTATTGGATGATTGTTATGTTGTGGTTACCAAAAAGGAAGTGTTGAATCATAGATTGACTATAACATACCTAGCATGAAGCACATGGGAGGTACATGATCCAAAGTTAATAATAAATTCTATATTTATGACAAGGATGCAATTTGAAGAGCATGTGGAAATTTTAAAGGGGGTATCATATGAAAAATTTAATAGTATAATAGAATACAATGAAAATGAAATTGAAAGTTGGTTGGTGAGTTATGCAAATAAAAATGAAGATATTGAAGATTCACTTCATCAACTTTCATTTGATTTAAGGGACTTAGAAGGAATCTTATTTGATATAAAAATTATACATGAGATAAATGTTGTACCAATGAAAGATTACATAGAAGATTGGTTAAAACGAGCCTTATTGAAGATAACTGAAGAAAATCAGTTGGAAGCAGTTGAAACAGACTGTGCAACCACAACAAGAGATAATAAAATGTGCATCAACAAGCAAATGAAATAGAGAGACAAAACCCATCACCGTAAGTTGAAATTGGTCACACGCCATTTTCATTCTTTCACCTTTCAGGATTCATCCAATTGTATTTTGTCTTTTCCAAGAAGAATATAACTGAATCCTGATTGTTCCTTTATCTTCTTTTTAGGTCTTTCTGTGCTCATTCTTGACTCTATTCCTTTTAGCACATTTATTTTCTTTCATTCTCTTTAATTTATGGTCCAGGGAGCCCCAATCCCAGTCCTTTTGGATGAACATTCTTGTTTTTATAAGACTATTAAAGACTATTTTACCGTTTTGACAAGATCCCATAGAACTATATTGGGGTTAATTTTAATTGTATCTTTAAACTATGAGTATTTGAGTAAAGATATTTGAAATTGACCTATCATATCCTATTTTTGATTTTAATGATAAAACATCTTTTAAAGTTCTCTCACATGTGGGAGATTCATTTTCTCTCCTTGAGTGTGATCAAAGATATTTAAATACTGTGATGGATGTGAGTTTTATTCAATATTTTCTGTAAAATATTATTTTGTATTATATTTATGCAAAGTGTGTGCTTATATTAGTAAGGATTCACGGTCCATCTCTAAAGATTTCCAGATATTTTTTTATGTTGTTTTAATATTTTGATTTATTTGAATGAGAAAGATTATGATTTTTTTGTTAGCATTCTCCACAATCCAAGAGAATCAAGATATATCTTTAAAAAATATACAAAGGAGTACCACCTCTATAAAAAAATAGGAGGATTCATATCCTCATGAGGTTAATGTTTAGATCTTAACAGATTCAAACATCAACAAGTATACATGCACATTTACCTAATACACCATTTTTCCTATGTTCTATAGTCCATGTATGAGGGAGCACTTGTTACTCACTTGGTCCAAGATATTCTCCCTTGGATGAGAATATTCTTCCATTAGACAAGGGCAGACCTTTTCTAAAGTCATGCTTCAGTTACACTAGTGAAGTCCAATCTTGCATGCATACGTTGGAATCATCACCAAGTATTGAATTCCTACATTGTAATCATCACCAAGACTTTAATTCCTACCTTGGAATCATCACCAAGTATTGAATTCCTACATTGTAATCATTACCAAGACTTTAATTCCTACCTTGGAATCATCACCAGGAACACATCCCTTCCTTGGAAGCATTACCCAACCCTTCCTTGGATTTATCATCCAGTCTTGCATGCCCACCTTGGAATCATCAACAAGAGCGCATGCCTTCCTTGGAATAATCACATGCACATAAGGTTAGGGGGGTGACTTCATGGTGCATGGATAAGTGTAGTTCACTCCACTTGAGCAGATCTAGTCAACTATGTATTGCATTGATGGTTAACCAAGACTAGGTGACAAATGACTAGTGTTTTAGTTGATGCATGTCCTAAGTAAGCTCTAGAAGCTCAAATATGGTGCATGATATCATCACATGGAGGAAATATTTGGTGTATTATTTATGCATGGAGGTGTGCTTGAAAAAGAAAGRAATTGAGAGAAATATTATGTCGCAGGAATTTCAGAAGCTATATATCACCACATATTCGCYTTATTTGTGTGAGGTCTAAGGAAGAGCTGAATAAAATACCAAGGAGGACTGCATCATGAATCACAATATGATTACACTAATGTAATTGTCCTTCATTCGATTTTTKTATATAGATCTATGTGTTTTCCCCTTCCCAAATCTGTTGTATTCAATTTTACATGGTAGATTTGATCTTTCCTTGGGTAGATTAGATTAGACCTAGATTAAATTTGAATTTACTAACGCTTGAAAGGGTTTGTATATTGGTATTTGTTTGTCATTTGTGTGCAGRAATTAGATCACATGAGTTGGAGCTATATCTCCAGATTTGAGTTAGCCGGATACATAAGGACAACCACTGATCAATAAGGTATGTCTCTCTTCCCTCTAGTGTAAAAGAAAAGAAATATGATTAGATATAGGAAAACCCCATAGTGATCTATCTCGTTGTTTGTCTTGGATCAAGGGATTATACAAGGGAGGCCTTTCTTATCCGTATGTGAGGTTTATCCACTATGATTAATTTATTTTGAACATCCCTCAATGTTCCTAAACTTGGGAATAACATTCTTGTACAACCTTATCAAAATAGCTCTTAACTTGAAAGGAACTTTTATCTCTTCTAATATATTCCATAGTTTAGTTCTAGGCACTATGTCAAAATTGTTTCTAAAGTCAAGGAAACAACATAGGAGATTGGTTTTACTATTGTGACACTCCTCCTCAATGATCCTAAGCATACAAAGTGGTCCATAGTTTAATGATATATTCTAAATATGACCTTCCCTTTAGCTCTTTTTCCATAGCATTCTATCCATACACTAATATTCTTTTCCAAAATTGATCCAGGTGGATATCAATGATCACCCATCTCTTCCACTTACTCATCATGGTTCTCCATTTTGTCCATTTGTGTTATGATTTTTAGGTCCTAAACTTTCAAGGTCGTTTTGAGGCCCTGAATGTTGTTTTTTGGACATTCGGGGGCCAAGTGTGGCCATGGATCACCTTATCCTTTCCTAAAATTGTACTTCTCAATTATATATTTCCAATGATATATTGTACACCGCAAACAAAAATTGTATGAAAACGTTGTGCCCCTGGGAAGTTGGCATATCAACTAAGCACCTCAGGGCCCACAAACCTTTTGGCACTTCACCTCCTAGGGTTAAGGTTTTGGATTGTTATGGTTCTTCCTTTATATTAAAAGGACATTCTTTTGGTATCTTGTAATATCTTTCTGCAAATGAGGATAGTCAAAATCTGTTTCTCTTCAGAGATAAGCTACCACCATTCTAACCAGTTTGTGTTCTATAGTATTATGATATTTTATTCATTAATAGAAGTTGGGTTTCGATGTGTTTCTGTGTTCTCTACTACAATTTTGTTTGTATCTCATTTCATTCTCAATATAATCTAGATCAGTGGTATCAAAGAAATCTGCTCCTTGCTATTTCTCGGTGCACTTCCTCTACGAGGTCAGGGTATAAAGAGTTAGGTCTCCAGCTAGTTTCACTTACAGACGAAGCACAAGATCCTTTCAAAATTTTTATCGAGGAATCCCTCATGGGACAATGGAATGAGATGATGGAAAAATTCACCCAAATCCTTCGACGACTGTGGATGATAGGAAAGGCACGTTCAACAAGAATCCATTTTGGAAGTTTTGACACTAAAAAGATCACCTTTGGTTTCCTTAAATCCCCCCCCGCCCCCCATGTCAAATATTGGTGGGAATGTTACAAGGAGAGACATAATGAAGAAGAGTCTATGAAGTTTGGGATATGACCCACTTGGGAAACCTTTGTTGATTCCCTCAAGGAGGAGTTATACCCTATCAGAAACTATGATGACTAGTACATGAGATGGATGATTCTACATGAGGAAAGAGACTATATGATGCCATATTTCACTAACATATTCCATACCTTATGATCAAAGTTGGGTATCAGAGACTCCAAGTGACACCAAGTTATGAAGTTCCATAGTGACCTACAAAGGTACATCTAAATAGAGATGGATTTCTTGGACGTATCCTCACTGGGAGCTGCTTATTGATATGTTGTCAAAATTGAGCATAAATTTAAGTAGTGGAATAAGTAGGAGTTTAGTTATGCAAATGCACAACAAAAAAAACATGGAAAAGGTGGCCCTAACTCACAGAACAAGGGATATATCAAGGAAGGCCAAACTTAATACAACCATTCCAATCCATACGAAAATAAGGGTAATAGGGAGATGATGAAGGAAACTGAAAAATGGTGCGAGTTCCACAAAACACCTTGGCACAACACTGATGAATGCCACTAAAAATAGTCATTATTGGATGAGATTAAAGAAAAAGAGTTGGACCTCATCTCATACTTTGATTTGAAGAAGGACAAGGGAAAGTAAATCATCGAGAAAAACCTAGTGCTACCATCACAACTACAAATATCCAACCTGACAAGTTAGAGGATATTGAGAAGGGGAGCACCTCTTCCATTCATAGATGTGGGTGAAGGGAACCCCACTACATTTCATTGTTGACAGTGGGAGCCATAAGAACCTAATATTAGATGAGGTCATCAAGATATTGAAGCTATCGATGATGCCACACCCCCAACCATACACCATTGGTTGGTTGATCTAGGGACGATACCTTCACATCAACCAACAATGCTACTTGTCCTACGACATCAATCCCTTCAAATATGAGGTACTATGTGATGTCTCTCCACTCAAAGTTTTCAAGGTTCTTTTAGAACAACCTTATGTTTGGAAAAATAATGTTGTTTATGATTCCCAACCTTGTAGTGCCATTATCACTCTAGGGGGTCATCCCTATAGATTACTTGAGTTAGTTTTGACTAATGCAATTTCATTGATCTCAAGAAAACGATGACACAAATTAATCTCACAGACTCCAATGTATGTCCTCTTCATGGTCTGGTTAGAAGGGGAATGAAAGGTCACTGCGACCACCAAAAATTTAACACATGGTCTCTCTACACAACATAAACAAGTGGAAACACTTGTAGAGGAATACATATACCTCTTCCCTTCACTTGTAGGGGTGCCTCTGCACTGTTAAGTCAAATATCCCATTGAATTGATACCTGGTGATCCCTTGTCCAATGGTCCAATATACAAATGCTCCCTTTTGGAGAATGAGAAAATAAAGTGTCAAATTCATGAGATCATCTGCAAGGGAGACATTTGACCAAGATATTCACCTTCTCGGAGCCTAATTTTGTTGGTGTAGAAGAATGATTGTACGTGGCGACTCTGTATTGATTACAAATCCCTGAATAAAATCACTGTAAAAAACCGATACTTGATCCCTCAAATTAATGATCTTCTTGATCATATCAATGGTGACAAGTTTTTCAACAAGATTTATATGAATTTGGGATATCATTAGGTTTCAATATAATCAACTAATGTATGGAAGATAACCTTCAAATCTAAATAAGTCTTCTTTGAGGGGTTGGTCATGCATTTTGGCTTGAATAATGCTCCAATGAAATTCATGAGGATGATGGATAATATCTTTTGTCCATTCAAAAACTCTTTTTTGGTGGTCTATTTGGATGACGTCCTCAAATTCATTCAGACCTAGGAAGATCACTTGCAACACATTCAACAGGTCCTAAGCACCCCGTGGCAACAAAAGTTATACGCCAACCCAGAGAAATTCTCATTCGACATGGAGATAATCCAATACTTAGGATACATCATGGATGAACATGGGGTGCATGTGGACCCAATCGAGATACAAGTCATTCATGATTATCCATACCCGAAGACTCTGACAGAGCTATGCAATTTCTTGGGCCTCGCCAAATTCTACCACAGGTTTGTGTTGGGTTTCTCTCATATAGCTTTGCCCTTAATACAAGTGACCAAGGGGGGAGCTAAAGCCAAGTTTTTCTGGTATGAATCAAAATAGAAAGAATTCTAGGATTTGAAACACCACCTCTATTCTTCACTATTTATCACGTTTCCATATCTACAACAATTGTTCGGGATCGATACATATGCCTCTGACTATGCTATTGGTGCCATTCTCACTTAATCAGGACATCCAGTTTCCTGTCATAGTGAAACACCATCTGATTTTGTTTGCAAGTATCCTACATATGACAAAGAGATGTACTCCATTGTGTAGGCATGCCGACAATGAAAGCATTACATTCTATTCAAGGAACCGACCATGCACACTAATCGCAAGCCTTTATGATTCATGCAGACACATGAAAAGCTACAGAATGACCACCATAATAAATGGTCCACATACTTGCAACAATTCCACCTAAATATTAATTACAAGAAGGGAAACACTAACCATGTTTCCGACTGCCTCAATCGGCCCCTGATTGTTTCCCTCACCATAGTTCTTAACTCATGTGGGCACGAGACCTCTAGGTGGCCACAATTATACATCAATGACTCTAACTTCACTACTAATTATTAGACCCCGAGTGTTGGGAAACAAGTTCCAAACTTCCATCTCCAGGATGTGCTCTTGTCATATATCATCCATATTTGTGTTCCTTCAATCGAGTGTGCAAAGCTAATTTGGGAGGCACATTACAGTCAGGTGGTGGCACTTCAGGGTGGAGAAGACATTAGAAATAATTTAGAAGCATTTCTATTGGAACAAGATTCAACATGATGTTGGCCAATACATCAAGTCATGCACTACCCATTCCATCGATAAGTCGTCGATCAAGAAGCATGGGTTGTACACTCCTCTCCCTATACTAGACAATCCCTTGGAGCTTATCTCCATGGATTACATGTCAAGGTTTCTCTCCACCAAACATGGTCATGATTGTGATTTTGTGGTTGTTGATTGTTTCTCTAAAATGGTCATTTTGACACCCTGTAAAAAAGAGTATCATAGTCGAGGCCACAACTAAAATCTTCTTTGTGGATATTTGGGTTCATTTTGGGCTACCATGAACCATCTTTTCATAAAGGGATAACAATTTCCTTAGAATATTTTGGTCCAACCTATGGTCTTTGATGGAAACCAAGTTGACCTAATCGTCTTCCTTTCATCCCCAAACAAATGGAAAAATAGAGGTGGTCAACAAGATGATTGTGCATATCCTAAGCATGTACAACTCCAAGAATCCACGTACATGGGACGAGAGCCTCCCATATGTTTAACATAGCTATAATAGAGTGCTCCACAAATCTATTGTTCATATCCCTTCTTAGGTGTGCTTGGGGTTCCAACCATTGGCCCGCATTGATGTATCTCCTCCCATTCCAGCTCCCTGATAGAGTCCTTCCACACTTAACTCAAGGTTGACAGAGCAAAAACATTCATTTAATATATCCAACACCTCCAACATCAGGTTCATTTTATCTTAGAGAATGCCAATGCCAAGTATAAGTAGTGACACGACCAACATTCAGTTCCTCACAAGTTTAAGGTTGGTGACAAGGTGTGGTTGAATTTTTAAAAAGAGCACCTCATAGGTCTCCATAGGAAGCTCATACCACTTCAATACAGGSCTTACACCATCACCAAGGATATGGGTGACAATTATTTTGAATTGAGTATTCCCTTGCACCTAGTATTTAATGTGGAGCCACTTCAACCATATTTCCCACCTCTGTTGGACACCTTAGAGGTGGTTGAGAAATTGSCCCCTACATAAATCAATCCAAAATGCATTACACATGCTCCTGTGTATTGGRTCATGGACACCATAATGAAGGGATTCTGCCAACAAAACATACAACTCTATCAGGTTATCAAAGCATAATAACTACTTTAGCAAGGAAAGTGGCTCAACAAGGTTCAAATTTATCAAAAGTTTCCCCATCTCTTCCTAATGGGGGAGGATTGACCTAGTTGGATATCAGTGGCCATCCACCTCTTCCACTTACTCATCATGGTTCTCCATCTTGTCTGTTTTTGTTATGATTTTCAGTTCCTAAACTTTCGAGGCCGTTTTGAGGCCCTAAATGACATTTTTTGACATTTAAGGGATAGGGAAGGCGTTGGCATACCTTGGCCTTATATGAAATTGCACTTTTCATTCATATATTTCCAATGAGATACTATGCACCCAAAACAAAGTTTATATGCAAACATTGCGCCGTTAAGAAGTTGACGTATGAACTAACCACCTCGGGGCTTGCAAACCTTTTGGAAATTATCCTCCTAGGGTTAGGGTATTAGAACATTAGGGTTCTTGATTTATGTTAAAGGGCCATTCTTTCAGTATCCTATGATATATTTCTACAAATGAGCATAGCCAACATATCTCTCTTTATAGATAAACTACCACCATTCTAGCTAGTTTATGCTCTACAATATCCTGCTATTTTATTCATTAATAGAAGTTGGGTTTCACTGTATTTCTATGTTCTCTACTATAGTTTTGTTTGTATATGATTTCATTCTCAATATAACCTGGATAAAATGTATTTCCATACAACTTGGCTAAAAGGGGGATAATCATAACAGTCATATAATTAGAGGGATTGCTTTTATCTCTGGTTTTAAAAATAAGTGCAATGAGGTTTTGAATCTAGGGTTTAGTGAATCCTTTTTTTATTTCTATATTGAAGAGATTGTGTATGTGAGGGATCAATATAGGCCCTCCAATTTTTAATATTTCTAGTTGTCACCCTTCAATGTCCTTATATTTCCCTTTTACAAGTTGCTTAAACCCAAACTCTATGTCCTGTATAGAAAAAAATTCTTCCTTTGCACAAAGGGTCTAATTGTTGTTGATTGAATCAAGGGTTTTCTAATTTTTTTTAAGGTAGGAATTCTAATCCCTCAAGGGAACCATCATTTTTTCTTTTGTTTTAAGCATCAAAATTTTCCTCTAGAATTTGTTGGGATCTAGCTTAGAGAGGCAAAAAAGAGTCACTTGCTTTCTATTTATATAGTACTTTTTTTTTTTCTTTTAATTAGGGCTCTGCACCTATTTATATTGTTATATTTTAAGAACTCATTAAAAGCATCCCTAATGGAATTTCTAGAAATCTTACACTCTTTATCATACCAAGGGTTGGTTTTTATATTTTCCTTTTTATATGTTATCTCATAGAGAACTTGTTAATGGAAGTATAGAGGGTTATCATAAGATTATGATAGAGGTATTAAATATTATCCTTATTTGATGTGATATTTATTTCATTATTTAAATACTTTTAAAAAGGATTATCTTTATTTTTGTTGAATATCAAGTGATTTTGGTTATCAAAATTCTCTTCTATGGGGCTTTTGTGCATGATAAATTTTAGACTTAGGGTTAAAGTTCTATGATCAGAGGTTGGCTCATGGTCATTTAAGATGTCCAAATTTACTATTTGGTTGTATATAGGGGTATCATATGATCACATACTCAATGCCACTGTTGCAAAGCTTATGGATACAAGTCATCTATTTGGATTTTAGCCACTTCACTAGACCCTTGCACATTATTATATCTTGATAATTCTAGAGATTGATCAACTCAATACCAAACAAATTCTCAACTAAGTATTCAGAGTTTATTTTGTATCTGATAGCTAAAACAAGGTCCTCATCTAGCTATAAAGGATTAGGGTTGCGGTCACTACTTAAAATAATAGTTTGATAAATTGTTACTCTAACATTAAGGTATCCTAGTAAGATGATATTGTCTTCATTTATTAGACTTTAAATATCATGTTCTAAGCCATTGTAAGGATGATTTTTATCTAGATTTTCTTTCTTATAAAAGGTATAATTAAGGCACGATATAACATATTTCTGTATAAATCTTATTGTCATTAGTATATGAAATATCCATCCTCATGTATTGATTGAAAGGGTTTTTCTTTTGAATTCTAATGTGAGGGGAAATGGTCTTGTTTATGTAATAATCTATGCCCACAATTCCTCTGTGATAGGATATCTTGTTCCATATTGACCATAAGGCAAATCCTTCTATGTTAGGTACATTATATTCTTCATTCTCCCAAGTTTCAGCAAACAATATAATATTAATTTCACTTAGGATCCAACTTAACATGGGCCCTTTGCTCCATGGAAATCCATGAAAGTTCCAAGACAAAATCCAGAGTGTCCAAAATACCTATTTATTCTTATGTTTTTGGTCTCTATCCCTAATACTAGTTTTTTCTATTCCTAATTATTTCCCATTTTCCTTCCTTCCTATCTTCTTTTACCTTTTGAACCCCCTCCCTTAGTTCAACTTGGTTGTCTTGAATGAGGTATTCATTTATAAATATTATTGACCCTTTAAGACTTGGATTTTTATTGAGTATGCCATATTTATGGTCATTAGAGATTACCTTAACATGAATTAACCTATATTTATGCTCAAATATTTTGTCTAGCCTATTTACTTCTATGAGACAAGTTGTTTCAATTTGTAATTTATTTGTAGCTCTTCCTTGACTAGTGTTAGTGTGTCATCTTTCTTCTCTTTCAAGCAAAAAATAATGAGGTTCAAGGCTCTTTGTTGTGCTCATGGTATAACTCTATAATATTATTAATTTCCTCTTTGATGGGTTTGATATCCAATTTACCTTTCAAACTATTTAGGTCCTAATTTTTATTTAGATTTTATTATAACTATTTAATCTTGTTCCTCATATTAAGATTTTTTAGATTATCGACCTCTCCTTCTTGGATTGATTGTTTCTTTCATTAGCTTTGATTTTTAGTTTCTTGCAATCTAATCTCCATTTCATTATTCTCCAATCCTATTATTTTATTATCTACCTATTTATAAATCTTTTCTTTAAAGGATCCAAACTTATTATCAAGCATTATCTCTAACTCTATTTGAAGTTTGGATTCTATTTCTTCTATATGTTTCTCTAATGATTCTATATATTCACAAATATTGTCTAGGGTTACTTTGCCAAGTCTCCCCTTGAGAGGTTTTGGTAAATGTGGTGAATTGTTCATATTGGAATAAAGGAATAGAGATGAAATAATTTATAAACAAGATTGGAGGAAGGAACTTATGCACCTGATTAAGTCAAACTTATATAAAAGGGTTGTAAAGGTACACATCAATGAAATTGTTGTGTGAAAATTCCCTACTAAAGAAATGCATTGGTAAAAATGGCTCTATGAAAGTAACCCATGAAAATACTGTTGGCATGTTTATAGGAAGAGTGTAATTGTCATCGATGACAAGAACATAAGGCGGAGCAAAAGGMGAGAAAGCTCAGGAGGAAGAGCTACAGTGGCCGTTGGATCACCGATCCAAAGGACTTTCAACCGAATACGCGACAACCATTGGATCATTCTAAGTGGAAGGACAGGATAAGCTAGAAGAGCAACACCAAAGATAGATCGATCCATCGATCTCAGAACATGATCGAMGAACAACATTTGGTTCATGTCAAAAGTTGTGAGGAGGTTACTGTTCGGGGAATCTCACTTCGGGAGAATTGGCAACTTGAAAKTCGAATTAACCGAAGCCCGAAATCTGAAATGAATAAGGACCATCGGATCTAGATAAAATGCAATGATCGTTAGATCAGGGAGAACCACATTAGTAGACCACCTCTACAAGGAMATGTGGCARACCAAGTTGGCATACCACGTCAGCAAGGAAACATGGMGAAATCAGACAATGACAAGTGTTAAGTTGAATCAACATTTCAGGTACATGCAAATCATGAATCTGAGTGACACGTGGTAGCTACTCGGTATGTGACACGTCATCAAGTGACGTAAGTAAGTTACGTCACTCTGGGAGTTTTACTTCGGGATTTTTACCACCATCACTTGCCCAAAGTACCGAATTCCCGAAGTGGACACGAAATGTCCAATCTGAAGATCACTTCTGGATCATTATCAACCGTCGATCTACTACAGTGGAAGGATAGTGTACGTGGAAGTATTAACCGATAGCAAGCGGTATCCACCACTTATGACTTACTCAACAGGTGATCACTCTGGAGGAAAATGGAGCAGCGATTAGCCTAAAGTCTTGAAGTCCCGAACATCGAAGACCCGAGGGCCAAAGAAGATCCATGTCGTCAATTGCAAGAAGGATGCGTGGTAGAAATCTGTGAAGTTTGGGGAAAAACACTCTGGGAGATAGTGAAGGAAGCGAAGTTGAGATTTGAAATCGCTGAATCCCGAAGAGCCGAAGGAGATGAGGACCGTCGATCTATAGGAGGACACATGTCAACAGATCGTGAAATCCAGGTATGAAATACTCCGGAGGAAAGTAGAGAGTGAAAGCGTCGAAGCCCCGAAGTGAATCTCGACCGTTGATCGAGAAGGGTGCCAAGAGCCATCAATCTGGTCTTGGTAGAAAGTTTCTAAGTCCCGAAGCAGACTAGAGCCATTGATTTGAGGACACGTGGCAGGAATTTGTGGA
>JASDQU010509072.1:8383-36779 GCA_032191745.1 Picea mariana | reverse complement strand
GTACGGTACAGTCTTATTACAGGGATCTATATAAGTTTCTTTGTGAGGAATAAGAAATGGAGGAATAAGCAATAAATGTAAAATGAAAAACCATATTTCCTTCATATTCCTAGAATAATTCAATCCAATTCTAGCCAAACCCAAATAAGTTACCAATTGTTTTACTTCAGTAAATTTGTTTTTACATTTTCCATTCTTGTTGAATTTATATATATATATTTAGATTTGTTTATATAATCATTTAATAGTGCGTTTGGTTTGGTTTGCAGGTTAGGCGGGAGGGACTTTGGCCCTTAAGGCTCCAGTGTTTCAACTATAGCTCTGATACCATATGGAATAGCCGAATTAAATAAACAACCATTTAATTTAGAACAAAGCAGTAAAATTTAAGAGTTACTTCATTTAGCACATTTGCAATCAAATTCATCATAATAATAAAATTTAATAACAAATTAATACAAAAACAATGCATAATTCTTGGTAAATACCTGAACCTGATGCTATTATCCCTCCTGTTGTCCGCAACTTGCTTCCTTCTCGCTTCTACAAAACACTACCCAAAACCGTCCTCCCTGCCAACTAGGTAGCTCCCTAGCCCCAGGATATCAACGGATATCTTGGCCCTCGGTGCCCAAAAAACCCAGCAACTCCAGTGCACTGTATCAATCCTACTCCCAAAATTTCACTCTCCCCGCCAATCCCAAGCTCTCAAAATTCATCCCCCAACTTCCCGTAGAATCCTCCTGTCCAACTCCTTCCCTTCCTTATCCCCCCTTCACTGACTCTTCCCCCTCCTTAATTTCCTTATCTCCCCCTTATTAATTTCTTATCCCATTCTTTAATGCCTTATCCCCCCTTCATTAATATCTTATCCTTTTCTTTAATGCCTTATCCTCTCCCGCATATGTAAAGAATTTTAATTAAACAATTTAAAATTATTAAGCCCCCCTTAAATTATTACCAATATCATTGAGTGTGATATGTAATAATTAATTAATTAATTAATTAATCAAAAGTTAAAAACAATTAATTAATAAATAAATAATCAATTAATATTATTAATACTAATCATTGTTTAATTAAAACAATATTAGGACAATTGATTATCTAATAAATTTTACTTAATAATCCCTAAGCATGTATTCATCTAGGGTTGTTACACATCCAAATATATAACCACAATTTTTCCCAAATGTTCTTTGAAAATGTCATTGATTAGCCAGATGAAATTGGCAAGGGCATTAGTAATACCAAATAGCATCATCGTTCATTCATAAATCCCAAATTTGGTTTTCAAAGATGTGTTCCATATGTATTTTTCATTCATGTGAACATGATGATACCTTGTTGTAAGTTCCATTTTGGTAAAGAAGCATGCACCCTTCAAATGATCTAGTAAATTATCATTATGCGGTAGAGGGTAATGATTCTTGACTGTGGAATTATTAAGAGATCGATATTTCATGACTAGATGACATTTCTCAGACTCCTTATTGGGAATGATGAAGGAAGGAGAGGCACAAGGTGATGAACTCGATTGGATGTGGCTAATATTAATAAGTTACTGGAGTTGGTGTTCCACTTCCTCAACCTCATGAGGAGATAGGCAATAAGAAGGGGCATTGGGGAAAGTGGCTTCAAGAATAGGATCAATGGAATGTTCAATAGAACAGACGAGGGGTATTCCTATGGGTGTAGAAAATACATTTTCAAAGGATGTGAGTAAGGAAACCAAATCTGAAGGAAGGGTGTGATAAGAGCTATTTATTTTAATAGGTCATACCAAAAAGAGGGCAGTGGATTTGTTGAGACTGATTTGACGAACAACAGGTTGGAAAAAAAGTAAGGCAATGGATTTTAGAGAGGATGAGGTGAAGACATAGGTAAATCCATGTTTTTGAAGATGATTTGATTATCACGAGCATGGTATACAGTGTGACAAATTTTTTGATAGGGAATACACAGAAGCATATATTTGCAATCGAAAGGAAACAGATCACAAAGAACAGTATCTTAGAAAGGGATGATGGAAAAGTAAGGGCACAAAGTTGGTTCACCATCACATGGGTAGCACCCTTTTGAACCCAACCCAATTAGTAGAGTGACAGATGAGGGGTAGTACAAAGTTCCAACCATTGCACCAAATCTTGAGAAACCAAATTATTTTGGCTACCATTGTCAAGGATGAGTGTGGTGAGGGATGGTTTGATTTGGAGATTGTGAGTGAACAAAGGAGTTGGTGAAGAAGTATGGGTATCACTCTTCATGAGCAAGAGAGAGGGGTCTGATTCCATAGTATTATCCAAGGTGATCAACTTAGGGGGGGTATTGTGATCAAGGAGGACTCAAGAGCATCGACGAATAAAATCTTGATAGATTAAGAAGAACATGACATTGAACTGAAGAGTGAAAATGAGCTTTATGATAAGAACACCATTTGATAGGCTTGGGTGAAGTAGGAGAAGAAGGAGTTGAGGAAGTGACGAATTTGGATAGATGATGTCAAAGGATAGGAGTGAGAATTAATCCCACATCCAAGGCTCAAAGCAAGGTCTTATCTTAGGAAGAGATTTCAAATAAATCAACCTTTCTATGTATAATTAATAAAATACCAAAATTAAATTTAATAATTAATACCTCTTCTCGATCTTGAATCTTTAATTGAATGCAGAGTTTAGTAAACACCACAATGTATCTTTTTACTAACTAGCTTGAGAGATGGCATAGTTGTAGCTAGAGAGCTAAGATATTTTGACCGTACCTTGGGGGATAGAAGTTATTCTGCAGTGCTTGAAGAAAGGCATCCAAAGAATAAATAGGTGAAGAGGTTCCCACAAGAGGATCTTCCAAGTCTACCACCAGAGAGAAGGTATTTGTTTGGGTGTCCAACCAAGCTTGAGCAACCCCTTCGAATTTCAAACTCACAATATATAGATTTTGTTCTTCTATCATTCATGGGTAGGTATTGAAATAAGTGGATAGACTACATACCAGGGTATCAAAAACCTCACAATTCATATGCCCTAAAAACTTAGGTATCTAGAAATGAGTATCCAACTATATTGGTGCTCAGGAGCTTCACTGAAGCCGCATGAGTTCATTCATAGCAAGAGCCAGGTCCTGAATGGGATAAGAATTCCAAGGGGTAGAATCCTTATGGGAGGAGGATATACATGGAGGAATTATCTTCATATAATGAAGAAATTGATATATGGCTCTAGATCTAGATTTGGGTCAGGATCTGTATTAGGAGCTAGATATGGATGGGAAAACCATGGATCTGGATCCAACCCTAGCACAGTATCCTCCATATATGGATGTATATCTAGATCAAGAGATATATAAGGATGGGAAAACCATGGATCCAAAACCTTGGATGTGGATCCAACCTTGAATCACACCATTCAAACCCCAAAAGGGAGGGCACACAAGAAAACCCTATCTAATCTCACACTGCGAAGGCATGTTGGAAGAGAGGGGATGGTTTGGAAAACCCTAGAACACCCTTGCACAATATGGAAAAGTGGGGGGGAGTGGAAGATCCCCATAACCAAATAACAAAGTAGTGGAGGGAGAGAGAAACCCTAGCAAATTGCATTGGAAGAGATTGAGGAAAAGTTGAACCCTGAGTGCACCTATGAAGCTAGAAATCACCACAAAGGACTGGGTAGTGGAGGTCTAGATCAAACCCTAGCATGCTTGTTGAGAGATGGAGGGTGGATTTTTTGGATCCTTTCATGCTTCTGTGCATTCTTCCTAACATTGGGGAGTTTATACCGAGGTTTCATCTATAGTTGACCAACAAAACCACTAAAGCATCGACATATCAATCTTCAACCAAGGCTGAAGAAGGTCTCACCTGAGACACAATGAGGATAACATAGACCATCTAGTCTCGTAAAATGGATGAAGGACTAAATACACACGGATCCATACAAGATAAAATTCATACACTCCATTAACAACAACTTACTATTATCAGTATGTAAAACAATACACACCACACCCATATCCAAATAACACATGACTAACACACGATAGATCATAATTGTTGCAGCTTTATTAATCCTTATATTCCATGGAACACAATCATACATTAATAAAATTGTATTCAACAACAACATAGTCTCATGTCGTATTTAGATAATTACCTATAGTTACAATACATTACGCTCTTTGCATCCTTTAAGACCTCAAATGTATGATAGACTCAGACTTATAGTCATAAGAATTACAACATTACACTACTAAAAAGGCTAAGAGTGATATCAAAAAATAAGCATTACAACATTACACTACTAAAAAGGCTAAGAGTGATATCTAGGGAGTTGTAAAAAACTAAGTGAATCCTCTAAGAAAGTGTCTAAATCTATTTTCGATGTCATTTCTTCCATTTATAGATTTCTTTTCTTAGGAGATCTATCTCTGTCAGTTCTACTCCACTTGATCTATTGAAAAATTTCCTTTCCTGCTTCTAGAGCCTACCATCATTCCATGTAGCCTTTTGAAATTGGGGCAATCTTAACTTCCTTTCCATCCCATCTTTTTTCAGCTCCAGGTTCCCTTGTGCTACTAGCAGTAATCATTCAATAATATTTCTCAACAATTACTTTATTGATTCTGGCATGTATCTTCTTGATTTGTAGTGCAACTAACAAAACTCGGGTCGAATGTCACACACCCGACCCCCTAAGTAGACCTTTTAAGGGATGGGGGTATAACGTTTTCACTTTCTTACAACTCCCTAGATTCCTTAGATGAGAATAGAATTTCCTTTTCCTCACCGAGATATTTCCAACGACTATCACCTTGTCCAAAACCATGTTTTGGTTCGAGAGTTATGGTGTTCCAAATTTTTTGGGAAGTTTTTGGCCAATGGCCATCCCCTTCTTCATGTGGAATACACATGGCTTCATCTCTTTCGTACTGTCCAACTTGGCACTTTTGTGGCTGAGGTCATTGTGCTCTTTCAATAGCGTGGCCCCTGGAGGAGTGGTTACTGGAAATGTTCCCTATGCCTTCGCGAATATCAAGCCTTCGACCCTTCGTCATTCTTGTACATGTCTGAAAACATCCCTGGAGACCCAAAGTTTCAGAGTCTCTTTCCTCTTCAGAATATATGGTGGAGATCAATTCACCCTTAAATCTAACGACTGAGATTCACCTACACCTAACACATAGTTTAGACATTAACAAAAGGGTGCTTCACTTAATTCAAGAAAAATCCCATGATGCCACGTGGAACTGTCGAGGCATGTCACATGACCATGGCGTATGCGGGCCCATCCAATCGGACCTGGATGCTACAATAAGGGAACTTTGATGCTTCGACGTTTAACACATCCCCCTATATCCTTGAATCTCGTAGAGTACCAGAGTTCCAAATTTCTCGAATTCCTTACCATGTACTCCAACCTTTAGCCTTCAGGATACTATTAACCCGTGTACCTTATGTTTCCTAAGGTAAGACTTCAACAAAGTGTTTACGATATCCTTTCACTAGTAGATCGAACGGTTGATAAAGGATCCCAACAGACCCTCAGATCAAAATATCACATCACTCCCAAATTCTTCCCCATGATCTAATGATTGGTAGGATTTTTCCACTCCAGTATTTCATGACATCGCATCCCTTACAATCCTTAATCCAATAATTCCCCAAAGGGTTACCTACCGAAGAAGTCATAAAGTAGGGATGATTGTTTGTTGTCAGTTGATGGTACCACTTACTCTATCCTTCCACTATACTCTATCTAACTGTCGAGAAGGGTCCCAAAGGATCCTTAGATGTATGTCCCACGTTACTTTGTAACTTCGGCATTCAGGGATTTTGGCCATTTAACACCTTTTTACTACCAGAGTGGGTCAAAACCGAATGACCACAGGACTCACCAATCCAATCAATAAATAAGTTTTATTCCTCGATATAAAGGTTCCGATAGAACCTGAAAAATGGGTGTCTATGATAGCATGATCCTTTTTACCACGGGTATTCTCTATGAAATACCCTACTACACTCGTTTGCAACCATATGTTGATAGGTGTCGCTTAAATGAAACATGCCAACCAATCTGCCATAGTGCATCATTATGACATCACTCTTTCTATCTCTCTCAGGTACATTATAGTTGAAGGCATGGAACCAGGGGTTGGATTTGGGTTGTGTCGAGTTATAATACTTGGCCCTGTGGCTATAACTTATGTATGGAATTAGCAGTTCTGCAACCTTAAGCATCTTCTTCATGTTGAGTTATTAACCTATCTTCCTCTGGTCCTTATGCCTTTAACAAGACCCTCGGGTATTGGAGACAATACCTTATCCAAACCACAAAATATCCTATATTTGATGGCCTCCTCTGGTGTTCAACATGCCATTACTACAAAATTACATCCCTTCTGGGGATCTTCAATCGTTTCCTATGGTTCTAATTCCTTTCTCGTGGAACCATCACTACATCAAATTACAAATTTACCCAAATTACACATTTACCTTTATTTCTATAGATCTATTCCTTATGTACACAGAAATCACAGATAGAGGTTTACTTTCTTTGTCTCAGAATATTACAAGATAATTATATTCAACTGTGTAATGCATGCACCAAACTTGTCTTCATACAATAACCAGAATGCAAGATTTTACAAATGAAAACAAGAATTATTACCATTAATCATTAAATGCACATCTGTAACACAATCACAAACATCTAATCACACATTTCAATTCAATTACATAGAATATGTGAAATACTTATCTGTACTATAAATTAGATCTACCAAACTAACTGTGGGTGTTCTTCTTTCCACCCAATCGTAGGCTCATATGCATTCACTCTTAGCACACTGGACACCCCTATGCCAATCCGTGATACCACCATAGATTTCTCTCTTTTCCTATGTTTTTTTGCAAAATCCTAGAGGCCACTCTCCTTCTCACTACTCTTGGTGAAGATTTTTCCTCACGCCCCTCCTAACCCAGGCCTCTTCAAGGTTTGTCAAATGCCTTCCCAAAATCAAGCTCATGGTCTTCCTTGTTTTTCTAAGGTCAAGTCTCTATCCTATTAGTTCAATCAAAAGATAATCCTTGGTCTTCTACCCTCCACTTCTCCGGCAACAACACAAGTCTCCCTTCTTCCCACTGAGCTCAGGGCCTCCACAAGGTTTATTAGATGCCTTCCCAGATAGATTTATTTCAAGCCAGCATCAAGCCCCTGACCCCCTTTTTCTCTAGTGTGGGCTTCATTTCTTCTATGTTCCAAATCATAACTCTTCCATAAGTTCTATGAGATTTTTCCAAGCCACCTTCTAGGAATGGTTGTCTTCTCACCTCCATAACTCTCTTATGTTCTCCCTCCTTTTTCTCTCTTTTCTTGTCTACCTTTTTTCTATTCTCTTGCATGCCTCCCCCCTAGGAAGGTTTGTACTTATCCTATTCCTTCTTCCAAAAGTAACTCGGTTCAATCTGGGCTTGCAGGAAGACTTCACTCTATGGTACTTCAGGCTGACATTTTTTTTGTCTTCGCATCCAGGCCCTCCATGATTCCATTCATTAGGCTAGTTGGTTGTTCAACCACCAGTTCTTTTCTCATTAACTGATTTTTCCTTGGGATCAGGATGAGGCTTATTATTCAAGATCAAATATTTCAGCATAGAGGATTAGGTCATCTTGTCTTGATGAACCCTCTCTACATGTTTCCTCACTCTTTCCTCTAGTGGTATCATGGCTAGTACTTTAAAGCTTCACCCCCACAGTCAGTTGTTGGCATTCTAAATGATAATAAATTTACATTGTAGACATGTCATGGCATGTTAATCATAAGTAATGATTAATTACATCTTGGGGGAAACATGGGTATTACAACCCCCTCCCCCTTCAAAGGAATAGCGTCCTTGATGTTCTTTCTCAATAACACCTGTCATTCCTTTGTCATTCATCTCCTTCAACATTACCTTCTTCTTTTCCCTCATAGTGTGGTCCTTTTACAAATCCCCAACATTCATCATATGTATAAAACATTTCAAACATCAAGGATGTCAATTCACAATTTTGTGGATAAACATTTATTGTTGTTCATAATTTAAGAGGAAATTTTCATAATCCAACACAATACTTATATGTGCAGTTCATGGATCTTCATCCATATGGATGTCTCTTTAACCTGTCTCACTTTTTTCCTTGACATACCCATTGTGTGAATGATTCTGATCAATATTTTATGAGAATTATCAGAGTCTCCTCTTCTTTCTGGTCACTCACCCTCCAGGCCCAGGCTCATGCATCCCCTTATCTAGTATACAGTCCCTTGGGACATCCATCTTTCTCTTCCAAGTATTTCTTCCACAATAAGAGTTCTAGGGACTTCAGCAAGTGTTACAGTCAAGGCGTACCTCTAACTCACTCTACCGAGGAATCCCTCTAGCTTATGTTAGCAAAACATAGAATATTCTAGGGAGATCATGGCTTACCACAGGGTTCTCATGTCACAACAGAATCCTTTTTCATGATTTTCATCTTTGAAAACCTTCATTTGTCCTCCCTAGATAGATCATTTTCGTCTCACCTGTATCACATGTATACAAACATTTTGTGAGACGTTATCATCAATTCCAATTCAGAATTTTCTTGCAAATTTGTCACCCACATATTTCCAAATTCCACATTTTATTTTCAGATCTGTTCCACACATGAATCAGATTCACAAGTATGGGATTTTCCTTCCCATAGAGGTTTGGCTCAATCGAAAATTGGTCTTCGTTATGGGCTTACAACACTACCATATCCAAGACCCTTCTTCCTGTGATTTTAACTTCAATTAGCCAAACAATTGCTAGTTCTCATGCACATTATATTTTCATTTCACACTTGTAATGGCTCACAAACAATTTCAGAACCGTGCATACTAGCAATCAATTCATTTGCTCAAAAAGGAAATACCATTCCTTACTCATGCTTTAAGTTAGCATACCAAGCCTTTTAACATGCAATCAGGCATCAAATAAATTTAATCAATGTGCCATTTTCCATGGTCACATTTACACACAATGCACCCTCACATTGATTTTCAGATTATTACTTTTTACATTAGGCACTTTTCCTTTGTGGGTTGGAACAAAACCAAGATTTTACCAAATTGTTCATTTATACATATTTATTTTTATAGAAGGACTATGTTTTTCCTTCTTTAGTTGATCATGAACTCAAATCACATACATGAAACTAAAATTTTTACATGAATGCATTCAAGCACCCTTCCTTCATTGGTAACCAGAGTGCCAACACTCATGGCCACCCAAATTCTCTTTTCTTTAACACCTCTACAATCCAGGTAGCGTATTGGAAGGTCATCCTTCCTTAATGTGAAATTCATTGTCTTACCTCTTATGCAAGAACACATTTCTTTAATGAATTCAATTTCAACATGCTACCTATGAGAACTTTGGTCACAATTACTCTTGATTGGCCAATGTATCCAGGATACCACTTATTCAGGATTTTGTTTCTTGCAAGGATTCTAAATAATCCTTGACCGGCATAGATTTCCTCTCTTTATTATTCAAATTCTTCTTTCCTAAATCTTACCCTGCTTGGGTAGCAATGGCATAAAACATCCACTGGAAAGTTTTTCATATCATTAAGATAATGAAATGTTTTTAGAAGGGATTATTACCAAATCCCTTTCCATTCCCATGCCATATGAGCATGATATATTTTATACTTGTTCTAGCTGCTAGCACCCTCTCTGACATTACCTCATCAATGGTGCTTCATGGACTCCCAAATACCCTTTAACAATATTTTAACAACAACCTTCTCGTAGTCATGTTCTCCTTGAGGTTGTCCATCATTGACAACTATCGTTCCCAATAGTTCCAATCATTTCCTACACAAACATGCATTATCACATTGAAAGTTATTCCAATGGTCATGTTCATTAAAATGCATGTATATAAACCAGTAAAACATTTTCAGATATGCCCCAACATATATCTATACACTCTACCAAATTACCCTTAATGTTTTCATGAGTGTAATCACAATCCAATTTTCAGTTGTATCTATAGTTATACAACTATCAACATCCTCATGCTAAAAACATTTACATGTATCATCATATCATTTTCTCATTCTATAGAATCACAATAGAAAACAAGAATTGAGTCAAGGGACTCTTCCCTTTTTCCAACTCCTTCTACATAGCCCTGGACTTCCAGTCCAACTAAATTATTTTGCAAGGCCTCTCTACCTTTACTCGTTCATGGCTTTAACCAAGTTTATACATGTTTGTTCATATTTTAGATTTTACCAGTTGTACTTGTTTCCACATCTATTCTTTTAAGGATTACAACTCTGTTAAACAATTCATAGTTTTAGGGTGAGAAAAGCATTCTTCTTTTTCTCCTTCTTTTCTTCTGCAATTTACTCCCTGCTGGGATCTTCCTTCTCTTTTCCTTGAACAACCTTGGTTAGGTTCACCTTAACCTTCTTGGATAAATAAACATGCTACGAAAACAATATTTTTGTTCACATTGAATTATGAACCTATGCATTCTTCACATTAACATTTAGTTATCAGAATGGTCAATGTTCATTTGTTATTATTCCATTCATGCATTATGTTTTAGAATTCAATCCAAGATTCTTATATAAATAGGCTCACATCCCACTTCCCATCTCTCAACATTCATTAAGGTTGGGACTATGTTCTCCTGACAAAGTGTTTACACAGTTCCTCCACAAGGAACTCCTTCAGTATACAACTTCCTTATTGCATATCCATCACTATTTATGATGTCCTCAACCTTGAGTCAACTTCAAATTTACCATTTCATTTGTTTACCAATATTTCACAGGGAATATAAACGTACATTCTTATGATGCATTCTGAATTACATATGCACATTATCCCATTTTGTTCTCATGCATATATCTCTTACTACATGCTTCAACATACTATGTGTCTACTATAGGCACACTTATAGTTTCTCTTATGAATCTATGGAAATTTAGTTATTTCATGATTGTTTATGATCATTTATATCCATCCTTTAAAATCCTAATCAGGTTTCATTTTATCGTGACAACGGAGCATCCTTGCTCATTTACTCTTTCATCACTTTATACTAGCCTTTATTGAGGGAATGGAACACATTCCCCTCAAGCTATCATTCAAAACAAAACTTCCATGACTCTTCATAATAGAGTTACCCATGCATCCATGGTATTCATTCAATCTTGGAAAGTGCAATTGTTTCCTTACATTTCACTCATTCAGGTAGTCACATCATGCATTTAGTATACATATACTTATACATCATACATGTGTATCACTTGCACATTTAATATCATTCATTCATATATATATTTGGTCTTAATATTAGTATTCATTTCAAGCAACCTTACAATGCATTAAACCCATGCACTCAATCATATACAAACATAACTAAACATTCATCATGCAAGATCATTGCTTCCACCTTTGCCAAGTCATTCATACACATGGACATATCATACATCCATATCCTTCTCCCAAGTATATTACTGCCATTCTTATGACAAGTCTCATAGAGATACTCAACACTAAGCTTCCCTCTATGTTGAGATATTTTAATCATTCACATGATATCCACATGGCAATTTTAATAGACATAATCATATCTGTGTCCCCCCTTCCACATGACAACAACCAACAAGAAGGAATTTTTTTTTCAACTTCTATAAAATTATTCAACAACCCAAAAATACCATTTGAGAAATTCCAACAGTTCCCAAGGAAAGAAGACATATTATCAAGATTATTTTTCATTCCTAAAACCATTTGTGTTTAACACACATTTTTATCAAGGGAATCCTTTTCTATATTCCCTCTCACTACTACTTGATCATACCAAGCCAGACCTTATATGGTTACTGTTGTTCCTAAGTCTGTACTAAGGCTTAACGTACAGTGTCAAGGCATCCAAAAGTATGTGAAAGATGGATAAAAGGGTAATAACACCTTCGTTGAGGAAACTAGGGAAGGTTTCTACGTTCGCAACGTCTAGCTTCCAACTATTCCTGATTATTTATATCTTGTTCAATAGCTGCCCATGAACGTTCAAGTTATTCCCAGTTGTTAGCAGTTTTAAGGATTGTATCAAAAAGGTTTAAGGCGATATGTGTTTGATTAGATAGTTCAGGTTCGATGTTAGGTTGTGTCGCTACAGGGACAGTCATGGAGGAACAGTGAGGTTAGGAAAAGATTTGACGATGAGGTTTAAATGCTGTCTTGATTTGGTCGAAATAAAGAGAACATTGCGTTTATGGAATAAAATAAAAATGCGATTTGAAGGCTCTTTCCCGTAACTGTATTATATTTAAATAAAAGTGTGAGATGGGAGAAATACATTCAGCTGCATATAGTGCAAGATTCATGTCAAAGAGAAAACTCACATATAACAGAAGAGGAAATTAGTAAGAAAATAACTGACAATAGCGAAGAATTAACGTAGAATTCTGAAATCGCAAATTGGTCTTACACCCGCTGATAGCTGGTGCAGAGGAAAGACAATAAACAAACACAGAAAACCAGAGTTCTTTTGTTATAGTAGTGGTCGTACTAAGTTATAACAAAGCATATCAATTATGAACGAATGAAATGAAATGAAACATGAAGTACAAAGAAGAAAACTTGATAACACAGTCTGGACGGAATCGAGAATATCCAAATTGCTTGTATATTAACTTCTTCAAATGTAAAATTATATTACAATCGAAACCAAAAAGATCCAGCCTTTCCTTCTCCTTTTTGTGGTATATTTATACAACTTGGCAGATCAGTTAAGAAACTCAACTGTTTCTCAAATTCAGTTACAACCAAAAAGAGAAAAATCACTCTCTTTTCTCCTACTCCATTTTCAAATGGGGCTAGGTGTTTGTCTTTGCGCGGATTCGGTGCACATGATACATTTTTCCACAAACTGGGACACAAGCTGCGAAGGTTCTGCTTGATAGCTGGCCTCGGTGAAATAACACTCTCGGGCTAACTGCGACAACTTATCTCCCACTTGTGCATCAACGATGTCAAGGGCACTTAGTTGTGCACTAGGTTGAATTAAGTGTTTGTCAATTTGAGCCATGTCCACCCTGTCCATCTCGGAGATATCCACCGAATCTTTCTCATTCTTCTCTTTCAGGTCGAGGGAAATCTGATCTACATTCATTTTCCTTAACGTTTCTGAATCACCTCCGCTCTCCATACCTAGCAGCTCACCATCAATAGTATTGAAGGCTTCTTCTAATGAATTGGTTAATTTTTGAGCCTGTTCCTTGCTTAAGGTAATATTACGTTCCCAATCTTTTAACAGAATGTTACCTCTAGTTTGTTCAGCAATGGTGAGCCCGGGAGAACCTGCAGAAAAACTGTTGTTAGTAGCTATCACTGCCTCTTGAAAGGCGACCCGAGCAGCTTCGGCTTTCCTTTCTCTGACAGTCAGATTCTCGGAAATCTGATGCATCAACAGGCAATCTTCTCGAATCACTCCCACTTTGTCTAGCAGATTCTTCTGTACAGAAGAGATCCTGCTCCGAATATCAATCGCTCGGGATTTAACCCCCTCTATGTCGATCACCCTGTTTTCAACGACCTCTAACTGAGCCTGTAGCTCTGTGATCATATTCCTCTACTGACCAGCCTGTACCCGACCGTCTCGGATCACTGAATGCGCTTGTTCCAACTTAGCTTTGAGCATTTCTATTTCATTCTTATTAGTCAATCTAGCATGTTCCATCTCTATGTTGGCCTGGCCTTTGGCATTCTCTGTGGCTGTAGCCAATCTGGCCTCAAGGGTCCCGATGAGGCGATTTTTTCTTTTTAATTGGTGATTCATCGGACCAACTGAGAATTGATTTGCCGAAGCGTAGGCGCCCAGTGTTCTAGCGATTTCAGTAGCAAGCTGGTCACTTTTCTTGTTCTTGCCATGTGTCATGATTTTGTATTTTTTAACAATGGACTCTCCCTCTTGATAAAATTCTCGTTTCACTACAGCTTTTCTCTTTTTATCAAAAAAGAACTCATTCGGAGGGAGTTCCTCTACCCTTATAGGCCTCCTTTCTTCACCAAATATCCATCCCTCGCTAACATCTCCCTGTGCCGACTGCAAGGGTGTCACCGAGGTGATGGGTTTTCCTATTTGCTTTGTTGATTCTTTTGGAGTATTGACAGGGTTCTGTTCTTTTGGAGTATTCGGAGTTTCTTTTTCAGTCTCTGATATCTGCTTTCTCGGTGGATCTGGAGTTTTTCCTTCAACCTCCGAACTCTGTTTGCTTGGAGGGTCTGGAGTTTTTCCTTCAACCTCTGAACTCTTTTTGCTTGGAGGGTCTGGAGTCTTCTCTTTTGTTTCGGGATTACTCATTTTCTCCTCTTCCTACTGTTTTCCAGGGATAGATATTACCTCTGTAGCATCTTCAGCATTTTTTTGTTTTGTCTCGCCAATGGACAAACCTGCCAACACCGTGGGAAGACATCTTCGCCTATGCTCTTGGAATCTCCACAGCTGCTATGTCTTTGGGTGCTAGCGATTGGATCCAGGCTAACACTTCTTTATAAGATCTCGCTTCTCGGAAAATGTCATCTGAGGGGGAATTTTCATGTTCGAATCTCTTCATCCCAACATGAGCCAGATGATTGGTCAAAATTTTCTGTGGATCATGTTTTTTAATCTCAATGGAGACCAACTTTAGGTCCTCCAGGGCAGCAGCCTCGGCTTTGGCATGCCCGAAATATAATAAAGAATATGAATTCATTTGAATGGGAAAAGAAGGCCATACCTTCTTTGAATATCCCTTGAGTTCTTTGCTTACACCTCCGATTACGGTTTTCCATGCAACCTCTCGACAAGCTAGTTTATCGGGAATGAACAAAGGCATTGCATGAGTGGGAACGGAAGCCCTGAAAACTTTGATGTATGAGAACTCTGCTTCTACATACCAATTTGCGATGCCACTCAGACCTGTAGAAACACTATCCGATATGCGAGGTGGCAGGTGACCAAAAATAGTGATGTGTAGGGGCACCATCACCCAATTGAAAATCTCATATGGGAACTTTCCTGCCTTATTTTCCCATAATTTATCATGGTATTCGTGCACTGGTTTTTCTTGGGTTGGAGTCCAAGCCCAACTCATCAAGGGGAAAGGCGTCATGGAACAAATCGCATCCATGATATATGCCGACATGTAAAACGCTGACGGTTTCCCATCTGCCCTTTGTTCCCGATACTCTATGACCCTATTGGCCAAGCTGTCTGAGAGCATATTTGCCCAATTGAATGAGAAACCTTCAGCGACCCGAAACATGAGAGGCACCCAAGAGATATAGAAATGTGAGGTGTCTTCTCACCCGAACAGCCGACATGTCATCATGGCCACATACTTATACTTTGGCTCCAAAGAAGAAATAGAATAGATGCCCTGCTCATTTGCTCTGAATTTCACAGCCCACGAAACCCAGTCTTTGATCAAACCAGGCATGGTTTTGTCATATTGAATGCACTCTTTTTCCTTGAATTCTTCCAAGAAATCCACACCATATGTATATTTAGATGTAGCAGGAAGCTTGTACATGCTTTGTAAATGCTCGGGCCGAAAAGTTTCGATAGTCACTCATTGACTGTTCATAATTGTTCTGGTGGGCAGGTCTACGCGATCCAACGCCCAGCGGATCATGTCATAGTAAGGAAGCAACCGGGACCTGGTTGTTATTCTGTGCATCCCGGACTGGACGACTATCTTATACTTGGTGTGTAAATCATCTCTTTCGTTGTCGTCAGAATCATCTGAGTAATCAACTAATTCTGCCTGCAGAACATTGGACACATGCGACCAGTCGGGAATTGATTCGACACTTCGAGGTGAAGTATCAGAGACATTGTCTGAGCCCTAACTTGTAACTTCGACATTTTCCTTTGTCGCTTTCTGCGGAGCCATGACTGAAACTTGTGTTTTCACTCTTCTGCGATAAACCTGCGTATACATACAGAAGTTAATTTACTCAGAAAATGATGAGCTCTACTTGCTTATGAAAAAAGTTTTCATTATAACAAAATGAGACTCCCATATATATTTGAAAATTCTGTACTTTCAAAATGATTCTGTCAAATCGCCATTAGAAACAAATTTATTGCGTAAAATCCGATCTTATTTTTCGTGGATTCACCCTAATTATCCATTAATGTCATCAATGTTTGGCAACTTGCCAGTCAGTCGGAGTATGGAGAGAAAAAAAGTTACCTCGAGAAATGTGCAAGCCTCGATGCGTGGGACATATCCCTCTTTACTTTAAAATATTCAAACCTAGCAACGTTAATAATCTTTCCAACTTTTTGCAACATCGTGGATTTCCTTTCAACACTTTGAGTCTTCAACTCGCGAGACTGCGAGTGCCGATTTTGTCTTAATTAAAGATAATCACGAGTTAAAGCTTGATTAATTTCATAATTGATTTACTTGCTGTATCGCGACTCAGAACTTTGAAGGTAAAAACTTAAGAAACTAGTGTGCCGAGTCACGAAACTGCGAGATAGCGATAATTAAGACTTAATTAGGATTAAGAAGAACTTGGATTAGGTGATTAATTAATCATGCTATAATCACATCGCGGTTTCGTGCGTCTGATTTTTAGACAACTTGACTTTCGAAATGATCACGCCGAGTGGCGAAGCGCCGAGGCTCATTTTAACCATGATTATCTTTTTGTCTTTAATCTTTGACCAGGGTTAACCCACAAGTACCTCGTGTCCTCGGCTCTCGGAACTGTAAGGAAAAACATTTATGTTTGACGAACATCGAGGAGCAAAAACCTGATGATGTCTAATCATTGAGTTAAAAACTTTACCCTGATTACTGTCTAGAGTGAGAACTTAACCTGAGTTCGCCGGTTCGTGACTCGGGACGTGTGAATTCAAGGCTTAAAACATCCGACTTGCGAGATCCCGAAATAAAGCAAAAATATCAAGTCGTTATTACGAAAGAGGATTTGTTTCAAGGGGAGAAAAAATATTGCTGCTCATTTGACAAGGTTGTAGGATTTTTTCAAAGTCCCGAGGGGGAAAAATCAAAAGGCCATCTTTAGAATTCAAGTATCAAAGTCTGAAAAATGTGAAGGGTTATAATAAATTACGGGCGGCTCCAACATAGGCTCTAACTAGGGATCACGCCTCCCTATGAGGTGGGAAGAATAGTAGACCAGGTGCCAATATTGGGTAAATGGAGTCAAAAACTGTAAAATGTGGAAGAATTCCAACAAATATGATCAAAGGGGAAAAAGACTTCATTTTTTACCTCGAGAATTTTTTTCAAAATCAGATACTTTTTGCAAACACGGCTGTAATCTCTTTCACAATTTTCCTTTTCTCCTTACTAATTTTGGTAAGTTTCCAGACAGTCGAAACAACCCTAGGGGATTCAATAGTTCTTGAGTTTCTCGGCCTGCATCAAATGGATGAAATTTTATATCTTTTAAAATGGGAAGTCCCATTTGAAATTGGGATGTTGATCAGGTTTTTAGAAAGAATTGGTTACCAGAGTAGATTGATGTTCATGTATGACAACCTTACAGATATCTGAGACATTGCTTCACTGCCAACGAGCCTGTTCAGTACCCTGGTGAAGTTGTTTGACCCTTTTTCATTGAATTTCTTTTCACCACTTCGGAAAATTTTTATGCGTTTAAACACTGAGATGAGGGCAATCATTTCTGAATTTCCTTTCATTCTCTCCCTGGACTAGGTGGGGGCAATCATTCCCGAATTTCCTTTCACCACATGTCTTATAATTAACTTTTAAAGCACGAAGATGGGAGCAATCAGTTTATATCAGGGCTGATATNGTAATATTTTGCATCAGAGGTCTGTCAACTCATTTTGATTACTCGGTACCAAACATCCCTTGACCTTCACAACACCTTCATTCTTAGGGAAAAAAAAAGGGGATTATATTTTTTAAGGGCATCCCATTTGAGCGAGCTTTGATTCTCCCGAAACTGTTGAAAAACCTAGGAAAGTTAAGATCGCTCTAAACGTTCTTTCATTTAGCAGAAGATTAAGTAGCTGTGAAGACCAGCTTCCCTATCAAGATCTGTTTCAAAAACTTCCGAGGCTTAAAACAAAATACTTTTATCCCTTTTCCATGACTCGAAAATTTATTGATTTGCTAAAAGTTAGACCCGGAGATGGAAAGGATAGAAGACAGGATATAAGGCAACAGTTTAGCGATTGAAAACGCCAAAGGTCAAAGCAGTCCAAGACTCTCCTTTATGAATATCTTTAGGGATAGGTATTTTGACTTGCTGTCTTCAGTTTCAGTGTATTCATTCAAATCACTTTAACTCAAAGATTATATAAATAACAACAATCCATGCTATCTACTGTTTTAGCCCATACTGCAATTTGAAAAACGTTTACCTCAGTTTTCTTGAAAAAAAAAAAAATTATAGCCTGTGTTCTTCGAACGCTCAACTTCATTTTTTCTTTTCATTTTCTGAGAGCACCATGAAAATATTTTAGGTATTACCTGTTTTAATGCTGCTCTATTTCTGACACCGACCTGCAAATTACTTTTCCTGTTAATTTTGTCAGCAGCTAGAATCCTGGAAAAGCAAAAACGAATCTTATTAGAAATGTGTCGAGAGTTTAGGGACAAAAAACCAAAAATGAAAAGTAAATATTCAAATGAAAATGTTAGTATGTACCAACATGAAATTTATTTATTTAGAATTTTTTTTTTTTTATATACAACTGCTATGTCATATAATGCTTCAGATAGCACCCATTGACAGGGGCACTGAGTACTTCTTCGTCTAAATTTTCCAGAAGAAAATAATTTTTTCCTTCTGGAGCCGAGACCCTGAATGGTCCATACCAAATGTGGTCAAACTTGCCATGTTTCGCGGCCTCCTCTCTTCTCGCATCCCATATTAAAACTAAGTCACTTGGGAGGAATTCTCTGTCTTTTGCTTTGAGGTCAAACAATGCTTTCATCTCATCTTGATACTTCTGCATTTTCTCATCAACCTCTACTCTATGTTGTTGGACCTTGATTAGCTGGTTTATTCTCCTGGTTACGTGATTTGGTTCTTCGTTCTGATCATGCCATAACTTCATGATTGGCAATGCTAAATTTATAGGTAGAACCGCATCTGTACCATAAACCATTTGAAACAACGAAATTCCGATAGACCTCTTAGTGCTGATGCGATTTGCCCACAATGCGTACTTCAAGTGCACATGCCAGGACCTTTTATTTTCATCCAGTACTTTCTTGATTATGTTTACTAGGCTCTTGTTTGATGATTCGGCCAACCCATTTCCCTGAGGGTAATAAGCAGTGGAATGGCCGAGAATGATATTGTACTTTTGACAAAAGCTGAATATATCCATGGACTTGAGGGCCTGGGAATTGTCAGTAACAATCTTTCAGGGACACCCGAATCTTGACAGGATATTCTCCTCCAAGAAGTCGATCACCACTGATTCTGTTGCCCTTTTGGTTGGAATGGCTTCCACCCACTTTGTAAAATAATCTGTGGCTGTTAAGATCCACTTATGCTGATCACTGGAATGGGGATTAATTTTCCCTATAAAATATAGTCCCCATTGTTGAAATGGGGCTTCAGTTTTGACTGGAACGAGTGGTAGTGCAGGAAGTTTCTGTTTACCAGCGAATATTTGACATGGGCTGCAGGCACGCACTTTGGCATTGACGTCCGAAAATAGTCTCGGCCAATAGTATCCAGCCCTCAAGATCTTGTATGTTGTGGCTCTCCATGCATGATGTCCTCCACAGACTCCTTCATGAAATTCTTCTATAACCCATGGAGTTTTCAACTCAACCAAACAGACTAGTAAGAACCCGAGTGGATCCTTCCAGTATAACTAATTTTTGGCGATGCAATATTTTACAGCATGGAGTTTTAAAGTTTTTCATTTGGCTAGTGATAGCCTGTCTGGGCACTTCAGGTTCAACAAATAAAACATGATGTCTTTGTACCAACCCAACGATATGAACTTTTCCTCTATCCTTCATGGATCCGTCTGGTCATCATGTCCGTGCAGATGTGTATCTCCTTCTTCTTCAAGGCAATTAATATCAAGGGCTCTAAGGTTCGACTCGGCCAAGAGTTTGGCCAGACCCTTCCCTTTTATAAACTTATTCGGCTTGACTTCCAGATCGAATTCTTGTATTTTAGCGAGCCAACGCCCTTGTTTTCCATCACTATCTGGCTGTACCAAGATATATTTCACAGCACTGGTCGGCATGTACGTGATAATTTTCGAATGCAGGACATACGTTCTGAATGATTTTAGCGCTTTCACCATTGCGTATGCCTGCTTTTCAATGATGTCATACTTTAGTTCGGCGTCTCTAAGACTCTTGCTGAAAAACGCGATCGGTCGTTCGAAACCTTCGTCATCTTTTTGCAGGAGCACTGCAGCGATAGTATGTTTAGAAGCAAACGAGAAGATAAGAAAGTCTTTCATGTAATCTGGGCTTACTAACACAGGTGCCTCGCTGATGAATTTCTTAATATGCACGAACGATGCTTTAGCCTCGGCCGTCCAATTTACTTTTCTATCTTTCTTCAACATCCCTGTGATCAATTTGACAATCTCAGCAAAATTGGGGATAAACCTTCGTAAAAAATTTATTGTACCTAAGAAAGATTGAATCTCTTTTACATTTCTGGGAATATTTATAGTTTCTATTGATTCAATCCTCTTAGGATCAATCCTAATCCCATCTTTAGATACAATATGTCCCAGAAGTTTACCTTCCCGCATAGCGAAATGTGATTTTTTGGGGTTCAAGGACAGACCATACCTGCGGCATTTTTCGAAAGTCTGCTTTAGGTGGACCAAATGTTCTTCATCGGTTTTAGAGAAAACCGTCAAATCGCCAAGGTAGATGACCACAAACTTGTCTCTTTCTCCCACGAAGGCAATGTCCATAGCCCGCTAGAATGTGGCACCTGCATTCATCAAACCAAACGACATTTTATCATACATGAATGTACCCCATGGTGTGGTGAAAGCAGTTTTTTCTTGGTCTTGCTCGTTCATGGCGATTTGGTTATACCCAGAGAACCCATCTACCATAGACATTTGATTTGCTCCGACTACCTTTTCCAGAATGTGGTCCATCTTGGGGAGTGGATAATTATCCTTAAGGGAAGACTTATTCAAGTTTTGGAAATCTACACACAGTCTGATTTCTCCGTTCTTTTTCCTGACCGGGACCAAATTTGCCACCCAGTCTGAGTACCTCAGAGGCACAATTATTTTCGCATCTAAAAGCTTCTTAACTTCCTTTTCAATCACAGGCAACAAAATGGGGTTAATTTGTCTAAGATTTTTCCTGAACAGCTTGACCCCGAGTTTCAAAGGTATCTTGTTCTCCATTATGGAAGTGTCATAAGTTCTAAGCTCATCATAGGACCAGGCAAAAACGTCTTTGTACTGTCTGAGAAGGTCTTTGTACTGGGCCTTTACCTTGGGAGGGAGGAACCTAGATATCTTTACTATCCTGGATTCTTTCTCAGTTCCTATATCGCAGTCCTCCACTTCCTCTGGTTGGGGCTGCAAAGTGGATTTCGTAGGTACGTCATTTTGGTCAAAAAGTCTTTCTAACGGAATTAAGCCTTTCGGAATTTGGTTGTTTTTAAGGAACAACATACGATGATCCACTATTTTTTCTCGGAAGGCTTCAGGATCTTCCCCTTCTTGCATAATCCACACCGGGTCATTTTGATTCTCTTGTTTTGGATGAGTTTCAGAGAACTCCCCTACTGCTGTAAGAAATTTATTGATTTCTTCGTCATCCTCGAAAACCTGCCAATGTCGGATATTGTCTGGTATAGACGGTTTGTGTCTGATTTCATTGTGATATTTCAGCTTGATGGTCATGGGAGGAGAGAAGGTTGAAGCTGCCTTAGCCAATGCGTCAACATGCAGATTTTCTGTGCGAGGAATAAAATGGACCTTTACAGATGAGAAAATGTTTTCCATCAAATCCCAAGCACAATTTCTGTATGTTCTTAGTCTTGGATGCTTGGCTAGGTACTGTCGGTTCACTTGTCTCACTATCAACTCCGTGTCACCGTATACCTCCAAGTTCTTTATATTCAATTTCTTGGCAGCTTCTAATCCTAATATCAATGCTTCATACTCACATACATTGTTAGTGTAATCAATCTCCCACTGCAAACGATAAGAGAAAGGAACCATGAACTTACCTTCGGGTGCTACCAAAAGTACCCCAACACCAGCACCTTCAGAAGACGAAGCGTCGTCGAAGTACATTTTCCATACACCATTTTTTCACAGCTCTTCTGTCAAGGGGCTTAAATCATATTGCTTCACATCGATTTCTTCTGGAGCTTCATCCATTCCATCATCAAAAGACAAAATGCAGTTTCTGAGATCTTGGTCTGCGATGTAAATTGAGAAGTTGTGTGGGTTTTGGGGATCACTAACCATGTACACTAATCTTGTCTCCCTGTACAAACGATTGAATTGACCCCCGAACATAGGGATTGTGGCGTAAGACATGTCTAACTGAAGGGAACCTCCCAACTTGGCCCCCCATGACCTAGACAACAACATACCGTATTTAGGAGGGATATCGGCGATGACCACATCCATCAGGATACTTTTAACAGGGACCTGCACTAGGGTAACTACCAGATCCTTTATCATTCCCATGCATTTAACCTTCTTGGAATCGAAAGAATACAGATTGCCATAAGGTCTCGTAATCTGAAGACCCAACTTCTCCATTATAATTTTGGGCATAACATTATGAGAATCCCCGGAGTCTAACATACAGTTATGTAGCAACTGATCATGTATATTTAGGGTGATATAAAAAGGAGCGATGTTGTCTTTGGACCCTTCAAAATGAGGAGCAAAGGTGATGTTCGGTCTGTCATCTTCCAGGTTGATAACATCAGACTGACTCTCTAGCTCGCAGACACCCATCGCTTTTGCAATTTGTTTCCGATAAGTGGGATTTTTTTCTAATTCTACTAAAGGAATCTATATTTTAATCTTGTTCAACTCGTTTTCAAGACTGAAAGATGTGTTTACCTTTTCCGACTCTTTGGTTGCAACTTCCAAATTTTTTCTTTCCGACTTACTTGTCTGGATTGCCTTATCACTTGTGCTCTTAGTTGAAGATGTAACTTTATCTATTGGTTCGGTTTCTTTTGTTTGGGTTTCAACTTTTTTCACCTCGGACCCTTGAATTTTTGCTACCTTGGTTTTGTTGTTGGGTAACAAGGTTTCTTCCGAAGGAGGTTCATGAACTTGGCCTCTTTGGAGGATTCTCTTAGGCTGATCCATTGAGGTGGGTTTACCTTTTGATCGTAAGTTGTATTTTGGTTGAAACTCGGCCATTATCATCTCTGTTTTAGGTTGGGATATACAGGGATCAAGGTGATCGCCTTCTTTATCTTCATTAGCGGGTTGTGGGGGTTTCAAAGATTTCTCATAATCTTCCCGAGTGAGATACGGCTATGAATAGTCATCACCGAAATTCGCGACTTCATCTTCCGAATCTCCGAAGTCTTGGAAATCATTTGTGCCTATGAAATTTTTGTTCTTTAGTGGCGCTTGTATTTTTTGATCTTCGTTCTTAATTTGTTTCTGTTGATTTTGGGGATTCGGGTTTCTCCTGAAGTCTTTTTTGTTTGAAGAATCAGCCTTAAAGTGGTCTAACTCCATCCTAGAGATTTTGTTGGACAATTCTTTAATTACTTAGGCCATATCCTCTACTCTGTCATCAGTGTATCTATTTGAGCCCGAAGGACCCGCTGGTTCCCTATAGCGTCTATTCTCGCGGTTGACTGTTTCTACTTTGGATTTTAATTTTCCCGAAGCCATCATATTAGATTCAATTTCGACAGCATCGTCTTTCATTCTATCCAGGGTAGCTCCTCTTATCTCACGCATAAGCAAGGTGAAATCTGGCTCGAAAGCTCCCGTGAAGGTAACTTTGGCTGAGGGTTCAGAGGGTTTAACTGCGGCTGGAATATTATGATACAATTTGTTGAATATCATAATAAATTCCATAACTGTTTCTGAGTTCTTTTTCTTTAGGGATCCAAAATCAGTAAGATAATATAGGTGATCCTTTCACTCTCCCCATTGTCTTAGGAAAGCATCTTCCAAAGCGTCATATGATAGAATAGAAGCTGCGGGTAGGCTCTGAAACCAAGTTCGGACCCGTCCTTCAAAGGTATGGACAAGAAGTCTCGAATAGACATATTCATGCTCGATACCATAGATGTCTGCGAATTGGTCAAAGAAATTGATATGCTCGGCTGCGGTTAGATCTCCCTCCCCCGTGAACTTAGGAAGATTTTTGATGTAGTTTTCAGGCAAATCATGAAGGGGGACGGGTAAAACCAGGGAAGCGTATCTCGCGACTACTTTTGCAAATACTCTAGGAGGAGGGACCTGCCCTTGACCTCCACCTCCTCCTCTAGGGGCGCCTCCACCACCTCCTCCAGCGGCTGCCATTGATTTGGGTGTGGAAAAAGAAGGTGTGGCACCTTTCTTGGTATCAGGCGAGACCGGGAAATTCTGTCGAAGAAAAGATGGAATGTAAACTGTTAACGGATTTTCTAAAGAACCTTTTTCCTTGTGTATGGATGGGAAAGACGAAGGGACCTCACTCCTAACTTCATAGCAGTTTGACGTCAGATCTTTAGTATCAAACAGAGGACTGCGTGAAGTAGAAGGCTATGAATGGCACTTAGCCTTGAAAGGTTGGTTTTTTGTTTTAAAAAGTTTTTTGGGATCACTAGCAGGCGTAATCAGCTTGCCATCTGGGTTCTGTCTGGTACTCTTTATATCAGAAGCCAGTTTATCTCTCAGTGGAGTCACCAAGTGAAAGATTTTAAAAGCCTTAAAAAGGTGTGTACTCTATGTTCACTATCAAGGAGTAGCACTTTCAACGAAATAAATGTCGTTTTCCCAGGGAAAAGATTTCGTAACTTCGCTCCCCGGCAACGGCGCCAGAAAGATGTTGTTCCTAAGTCTGTACTAAGTCTTAACGTATAGTGTCAAGGCATCCGAAAGTATGTGAAAGATGGATAAAAGGGTAATAACACCTTCGGTGAGGAAACTAGGGAAGGTTTCTACGTTCGCGACGTCTAGCTTCCAACTGTTCCTAATTATTTATATCTTGTTCAATGCCTGCCCATGAACGTTCAAGTTCTTCTCGGTTGTTTGCAGTTTTAAGGATTGTATCAAAAATTTTTAAGGCGATATGTGTTTGATTAGATAGTCCGGGTTCGATGTTAGGTTGTGTCACTACAGGGACAGTCATGGAGGAACAGTGAGGTTAGGAAAAGATTTGACGATGAGGTTTAAATGCTGTCTTGATTTGGTCAAAATAAAGAGAACATTGCGTTTATGGAATAAAATAAAAATGCGATTTGAAGGCTCTTTCCTGTAACTGTATTATATTTAAATAAAAGTGTGAGATGGGAGAAATGCATTCAGTTGCATATAGTGCAAGATTCCTGTCAAAGAGAAAACTCACATATAACAGAAGAGGAAATTAGTAAGAAAATAACTAACAATAGCGAAGAATTAACGTAGAATTCTGAAATCGCAAATTGGTCTTACACCCGTTGATAGCTGGTGCAGAGGAAAGACAATAAACAAACACAGAAAACCAGAGTTCTTTTGTTATAGTAGTGGTCGTACTAATTTATAACAAAGCATATCAATTATGAACGAATGAAATGAAATGAAACATGATGTACAAAGAAGCAAACTTGATAACACAGTCTGGATGGAATCGAGAATATCCAAATTGCTTGTATATTAACTTATTCAAATGAAAAATTATATTACAATCGAAACCAAAAAGATCCAGCCTTTTCTTCTCCTTTTTGTGGTATATTTATACAACTTGGCAGATCAGTTAAAAAACTCAACTGTTTCTCAAATTCAGTTACAACCGAAAAGAGCGAAATCACTCTCTTTTCTCCTACTCTATTTTCAAATGGTGCCAAGTGTTTGTATTTGCACAGATTCGGTGCACATGATACATTTTTCCACAAACTGGGACACAAGCTACGAAGGTTCCGCTTGACAGCTGGCCTCGGTGAAATAGCACTCTCGGGATAGCTGCGGCATCTTATCTCCCACTTGTGCATCAATGATGTCAAGGGCACTTAGTTGTGCACTAGGTTGAATTAAGTGTTTGTCAATTTGAGCCATGTCCACCCTGTCCATCTCGGAGATATCCGTTGAATCTTTCTCATTCTTCTCTTTCAGGTCGAGGGAAATCTGATCTACATTCATTTGCCTTAACGTTTCTGAATCACCTCCGCTCTCCATACCTAGCAGCTCACCATCAATAGTATTGAAGGCTTCTTCTAATGAATTGGTTACTTTTTGAGCCTGTTCCTTGCTTAACGTAATATTATATTCCCAATCTTTTAATAGAATGTTACCTCTATTTTGTGCAGCAATGGTGAGCCCAGGAGAACCTGCAGAAAAACTGTTGTTAGTAGCTATCACTACCTCTTGAAAGGAGACCCGAGCAGCTTCGGCTTTCCTTTCTCTGACGGTCAAATTCTCAGAAATCTGATGCATCAACAGGCAATCTTCTCGAATCATTCCCACTTTGTCGAGCAGATTTTGTTGTACAGAAGAGATCTTGCTCCGAATATCGATCACTCAGGATTTAAACCCCTCTATGTCGATCACCCTGTTTTCAGCGACCTCTAACTGAGCCTGTAGCTCTGTGATCATATTCCCTTGCTGGCTAGCCTGCACCCGACCGTCTCGGATCACTGAATGCGCTTGTTCCAACTTAGCTTTGAGTGTTTCTATTTCATTCTTATCATCCAATCTAGCCTGTTCCATCTTTGTGTTGGCCTGGCCTTTGGCATTCTGTGTGGCTGTAGCCAATCTGGCCTCGAGGGTCCTGATGAGGTGATTTTTTCTTTTTAATTGGTGATTCATCGGCCCAACTGAGAATTGATTTGCCGAAGCGTAGGTGCCTAGTGTTCCAGCGATTTCAGTAGCAAGCTGGTCACTTTTCTTGTTCTTGCCATCTGTCATGATTTTGTATTTTTTAACAGTGGACTCTCCCTCTTGATAAAATTCTAGTTTCACTACAGTTTTTCTCTTTTTATCAAAAAAGAACTCATTCGGAGGGAGTTCCTCTGCCCTTATAGGCCTGAGTTCTTCACCAAATATCCATCCCTCGCTAACATCTCCCTGTGCCGACTGCAAGGGTGTGATTGAGGTGATGGGTTTTCCTATTTGCTTTGTTGATTCTTTTGGAGTATTGACAGGGTTATGTTCTTTTGGAGTATTCGGAGTTTCTTTTTCAGTCTCTGATATCTTCTTTCTCGGTGGATCTGGAGTTTTTCCTTCAACCTCCGAACTCTATTTGCTTGGAGGGTCTGGAGTTTTTCCTTCAACCTCCGAACACTTTTTGCTTGGAGGGTCTCGAGTCTTCTCTTTTGTTTCGGGATTACTCGTTTTCTCCTCTTCCTGCTATTGTCCAGGGATAGATATTACCTCTGTAGCATCTTCAACGCTTTTTTGTTTTGTCTCAGCAATGGCCAAACCTCCCAACACCGTGGGAAAAAATCTTCGCCTATGCTCCTGGAATCTCAGCACAACTGTTGTGTCTTCGGGTGCTAGCGATTGGATCCATTCTAACACCTCTTCATAAGATCTCGCTCCTCGAAAAATGTTGTTCGAGGGGGAATTTTCATGTTCGAATCTCTTCATCCCAACAAGAGCCAGATGATTGCTCACAATTTTCTGTGGATCATGTTTTTTAATCTCAATGGAGACCAACTTTAGGTCCTCTAGGGCAACAGCCTTGGCTTTGGCATGCCCGAAATCTAATAAATAATATGAATTCATTCGAATGGGAAAAGACGGCCATACCTTCTTTGAATATCCCTTGATTTCTTTGCTTATGCCTCCGATTACTGTTTTCCATGCAGCCTCTCGACAAGCTAGTTTATCGGGAATGAACAAAGGCAACGCATGAGGGGGAACGGAAGCCCTGAAAACTCTAATGTATGAGAACTCTGCTTCTACATACCAATCTACGATGCCACTCAGACCTGTAGAAACGCTATCCGATATGCGAGGTGGCGGGTGACCAAAAAGAGTGATGTGCAGGGGCACCATCACCCAATTGAAAATATCATATGGGAACTTTCCTGCCTTATTTTCCCATAATTTATCATGGTATTCGTGCACTAGTTTTTCTTGGGTTGGAGTCCAAGCCCAACTCATCAAGGGGAAAGGCGTCATGGAACAAATCATTTCCATGATATATGCTGACATGTAAAACGTTGACGGTTTCCCATCTTCCCTT
>JASDQU010509071.1:45795-60669 GCA_032191745.1 Picea mariana | reverse complement strand
AGACTTCCTTCATTGAAATCGGTGCAAGGTGCATTCTTATCATGTGGAGGCTCTATGTGAATTGTATCTTTCATGATTTCTTCATGTTTCTCATCTTCCTTTTGTATAATATGAATATATTATGGCTCCTTATTATGGTATTGTGCTGCCTTATTTCTATATGTACATGGTAGAAACATTTCCACTGCATTTACCTGCATGAAGGGTAACTCGGATGGACCATACTCAAAAATATGTGGAGGTATATCATGGTAGTGTTCATTGACATAGTTGGCCCCCCTCAGATTCATCACATGTGTGTCTTTCTTCTCCTTGTTATGCAGGATCTCATACATACCATCGCCCATGGGAATATATGCATGTGTAAGGTTCATACTAAGGAAACCTCCAAGGGTTGAGGACCAGGTCCTTGATAAGAGAATACCCCAGGCATCAAGGACATCGATCACCAATATATCCATGAGGATGTTGATATGTGGAAAATCTATCAAAAATACTTCAACGTCTTCACATACTCCCAAGACATTAACTCTTCTTGAATCAATACCACANCATATGAATAACGTTGAACCGGGGGCTGGGGCTAGGCCCTAGCCCTTCCCTCTGCCCAAATTACAACCATTGCACTTTAAATATAATATGGCGACTATGGTTAATAAGAAACATCGAGGGCGGGCTAGTAGCTCGGCTCTGCCAAGTCCCTCGCTTGGACCAGAGGTCATGGGTTCGACTCCCTGAGAGTCATAAAACTTTTGTCGAAACATCCAATAGAGGGGTGTCACGTGCCAACCCCAGACTCAGTCACATGGCACCATCACACTTTCCCACAAACTAGCCACGTGTCAAGAGATAATTTGACCACATCAGGCAACACTACCCAGTCAGCGCACCTGCCATGTCAGTCAGCTGCCACGTGTCGTACGGTTGTACGACCCTTGCCATGTCAGCTCATGCCACGTGTTACCCTTGCATTGGTGCCATGTGTCACAATCTGAATCATCCACATGTCTGTCAATGTGTCTGCCAAGTTAGCATCCACTGTACCTACCACATCACATGTACGACCGTACAGCCTGTACAGTCAGCTGCAACATCATCACTGTACGGACTGAACACTCATTAATTTTTTCTTGTTTGACAAAATGAATAGATCGCGATATATTTTTCACATGACATATGTTTGAGCCCGTTCAAGTTGCATTGGGTTCATATCGATGAGGTCTACGCACACATTCGTTTTGAATCCATTCTGAGAACTTTGATTTTTAGGCCTTCCTGGACCCATTTTGGTTCTGGGATCCAATTCTGGATCACCAAGCCATGAATTATTGTCTTTCTGTTTGTATCTAGGCTTGCCCTTTTTTTTGTCCCACATGAGCACAAGACTTCATTTAAATTGGTGCAAGGTGCATTCTTATTGTGTGGAGGCTCTATGTGGACTGTATCTTTCATGATTTCTTCATGTTTCTCATCTTCCTTTTGTATAATATGAATATATTATGGCTCCTTATTATGGTATTGTGCAGCGTTATTTCTATATGTACATGGTAGAAACATTTCCACTGCATTTACCTGCATGAAGGGTAACTCAGATGGACCATACTCAAAAATCTGTGGAGGTATATCATGGTAGTGTTCACTGACATAGTTGGGCCCCCTCAAATTCATCACATGTGTGTCTTTCTTCTCCTTGTTATGAAGGATCTCATACATGCCATCGCCCATGGGAATATATGCATGTGTAAGGTTCATACTAAGGAAACCTCCAAGGGTTAAGGACCAGGTCCTTGATAAGAGAATACCCTAGGCATTAGGGACATCGATCACCAATATATCCATGAGGATGTTGATATGTGGAAAATCTTTAAAAAATACTTCAACGTCTTCACATACTCCCAAGACATTAACTCTTCTTGAATCAATACCACAAACATTTCCATAAGGTAATATTGTCTTTAAACCAAGTTGTTTCATTACCTTCAAAGATATGACGTTTGTTGAGGCCCCTTAATCAAGCATGCACTTGTTCAAGTGGAGGCCATTCATGCATAATGAGAGATAGAAAGATGGTTTCTTATCTTTTGGTCAATCCAGATACATAATCTTTAATACGATGGGAGGATCCTCCTTCTCAGTTGGCACCTATAATATCCTCAAAAATTCCCGTTACACGGAAGGTATTTTACACATCTCTATCACAAGGACCGTCATATTTAGTTTTCCAAAAATGTTCGCAACATCTATATTCAATTGAATGCCATCTGCAAGAGTTGGCTCAGGGAGAAACTCACATATCAGCGGTGGAGGTGGTGGAGCCACCATTTCTACTGGTGGAAGAGGAGTATCAGGATGCAATGGAGGGGCTGAAGCATTTTTTCTTCTGTAGACTAGAATTTCCCTCCTCCTTAATTCCTTCTTTTGAGCATCTGTTAGTTTATTTAAGGTCTGGATTCTCCCCTCTCTTTTTCTTATTCTTTTGGATTCATTCATATGTTCTTGAGTAACATGTTCATCGTTGAGATTGCAAATCATGAAGTTTATATCATCAAGACATTTTTTGTCTTTTCAGGGGCATTCATATTCCACGTGGGGTTCTTGGCATGGGAGACACCAAGATTCTATATCAATTATCCCAACAAGCTTCAAAGTATCTCGAGCCTTTGCCTCTTGTGGAGGTCTTGGTTTCCAACCGGTGGCATCTCTCTGTTGTTTGGAAAACTGAGGTCTGGGAGCAGATTGATTTCTTTACACCATAGTCATATGGTTCATAAGTTGATCCTTCACTTGGACAAACTGAGTATTTATCTAGTCTATCTTTTGATTCATGAGCGCAATCGGATCAGGAACAACATTGTTGGAAACCTTCGTCCTTGATTATGTATTGTTACGAGGATATTGAAAAGGTTATATTTTTGAATCAAGGAGATTCTCTTCAATTTCGATACTCAACTCTTTAGCCTATGCCAATGACGAATGTATTGGAACTTCCCTTCAAAGGAATTCACGTAAAGGAGACGAACTAATGATGTTGAAAGAAGCTAATCTGTTGGAATTTTATTGTACAACTTGTCAAATATTGAAATGAATTCCCTTACCATTCCATTCTTCTTTTTCTTTATCTGATTGAATTGAGTTGCAAGTGTCCCACCATTTGCTTTTCTTGACCATCTACTTTTAAATAAAGTGGAAAAGGCATCATAGGTCGTGATCTGATTATCAGGGAGTCCCTTGAACCAAATCAAGGGCTTCTTTATTCAATGATGAGGTGAATATTTTCATGGCCACATCTTCATGATCAATACCCACATTTTCCATATTGTTAGCACTCCATAAATTTGTTCAGCCGATAAACAGACGACGAAGGTAACTTTTTCAACCAATTTTGAGACCTGAAACTAGCCTTTTGGAACTGGAGAGGGCTCTCTCGAGAGGTGCGGTCTCTGTGCAGTATATGGATTTGAAAGCAGTGGCTAGATTTAACACCTTTGATATAATGGGTTCTGGTTATATTGGCGCAAGAAGGTAAGACTTGGGCTATGGAGTCAATCTGAGGAAATGACGGAGACAAATGACTCAATGACTGAACTTGAGAGGATAAGGCTAGGAGAGTAACAGTCTTTAGTGTAAAATTGTAATGTGAGGTGGGAGAAAAACACAGGAAGTAACTTGGAGCACCGATGCGGGTGAATTCAGAGTTAACTTTTAGAGGAAAACATTTTGTCTAAGTGGCGCGAACAAGGCACGCTGCGCGAATCCACAGGTTCAAAAATTCATTCTGAAATAGATAGAAAAAGATATGAATAAAGATTACAGGAAGCACATACGCAAAGGAAGAGGCACAATACATCCAACTGCTACAACTATAATATTTTCATCAAGTTACAGGACCTTTGCATTAAATTTCAGTCAAAAAACTCAAATTACATACAATAGCTTTCATCTACTAAATTTGCCAACCAACCTGACTTACATCGAAATGATGAAATATATAAAGGAGGGCACCACTTGGGCTACCCTGATTTCTAACTGCTAACCCTAAAACTAGGAAAACTAAGTAGCATGCATTGGAGACTCTTCGCATGGAACTACCAAAAAATAGACAATAATCACGTCTGTTTACCCATGACCGTCTGCAAATCTTCCACGAGGATATGATCATCGTTCAGGTCTCGATATGGAGAAATGATGTGTCAGTGTATCCCTTTGATCAGGTGTCCAAGCGAACAAGTGTCTTTCATGAACTTTTTATCTACTATAACAGATTTGATTTCTATTGTGCATTCATTTGCTGGAAAATGTGCACAGCGAGTGGATGTTTGATTGTCACGGTCATTATCAAAAGGGTAGAGCAATTGTCGGTGGTCGTTAATATCCATTTGTGTTGTGTGGAGGATGGCATATATATCTCCCCTATGAAATATAGACCCCACTGCATGACAGGTGCTTCCACTGAGATCGTATTTAGTGGCAGGGGTTTCAACTTTATTCTTCCATCGAAAATATGGAATTCATGGTAGTTGGAGACCTTTTTATACACGCAGTGAAAATTGTGGGCCAGTAATAACCTGCTCTCATGATTTTGTGTGCGGTGGTCTTCTAATAGTGGTTTCCTCAGCAATCGCCTTTGTGAAATTCTTGTATAGCCCACTTCGCGTCATCCTCCACCAAACAACTCAACAATATTCCCTCGGGGTCTTTCCAGTAAAGTGAATTGTCTAGGATGCAAAACTTAGCCACTTTAAGCTTGAGAAACCTAGCTTTGGTATTACTCACGCCCGGAGGATCCTAGAGATTCTCCAACACATACATGATGTCAGCATACCATGGCGAATCAATGAAATTTTGAGGCACCTGTGCAGCTTTTTCTTCTTGAGGGAATTCTGACAGATCAGCAATGAAATTCATTCCTACAGCATCACAGTCTAACTGTGCCATTAACTTTGCAAGACCTTGACCCTTGATTAGCTTTGTAGGCTTGATCTCAAGATCATATTCCAGCATGGCCGCTATCCACTTGCCTCTCCTTCCTTCTGGGTTAGGTTGAGTCAGGATATCCTTTACTAAATTGTTGGGCACACAAGTGATGACATGGGAGTGAAATATGTATGTCCTGAACTCTTTCAAGGATTTCACTAAGGCATATGCCTGTTTTTCCATAATGCCATACCTTAGTGGAGCATCGTGCAACATCCTACTGAAATAGGCTATAGGTTTTTCGAAATCCTGCTCATCTTTCTCTAGCAGTACGTCGGCAATAGTGTGTTCTGAGGCGAATGAAAACAAGAGGAAATATTTTGTAAAATATGGGTTGGATAGCACAGTAGATTTAGTCAACGCCACTTTGATATATTCAAAAGACTTCTTGGCCTCTAGGTTCCACTTAATCTCGTTTCCCTTCCTGAGCATGCAAGTTATGTGTTTTATGATTTTCACTAGGTTTGGGATGAATCTCCTCAATAAGTTCACCTTTCCCAGGAAAGATTGCACTTCCTTTTTACTATGTAGGGTGTCGATCTTCAGGATTCCTTCAACCTTGTTGGGGTCTATCTTAATGCCTTTCTTGGAAATGATGTGCCCTAATAGCTTTCCTTCTTCCACCATGAAATGTTATTTCTTTGGATTTAGTGATATGTCGAACTTAGTGCACTTCTAGAAAACCTTCTTTAGGTGCTCAAGATGTTGTTTTTCGAAGGCAGATTACATTGTGATGTCATCTAGATAAATCATGATGAACTTGTCATTTTCATCAGCAAACGCAATGTCCATTGCCCTCTGAAAAAAGGTTGCAGTGTTCATCGGGTCGAACGGCATCTTGGTGTACATGAACGTTCCCCATGGAGTTGTGAAAGCCATTTCCTCTCTGTCATCTGGGTGGACCATGATCTAATTATATCCTGAGAACCCATCTAGCATAGACATCTACTGGGACCCCACCACTTTTTGCATGATATAGTCCATTTTAGGGAGGGGGTAGTGGTCCTTGAGAGACACTTTGTTTAAATTTTGGAAGTCTACACACAGTCTTATCTCGTTGTTTTTCTTTATTACAGGTACCAGATTAGCTACCCATTTCAATAATCTCAAAGAAACAATAATTTTAGCGTCGAAAATCCTTTTTACGTCCTTCTCGATCAGCGACAGCAACAGGGGATTTATTTGTCTTAGCTTTTGTTTAAAAGGATTTTGATCTTCCTTGAGAGAGATAACATGTTGGATCACTTTCGTGTCATATACTTTTAGGCCATTGTAGCTCCATGTGAAGACATCTAGGAAAACTTTCATGAGATTTACGTAGTCCTACTTGACCTCTGAGTGTCTTTGATAATTTTACCATCTTTGGATTCTCCTGAGTCTCGATGTTGCAGTCTTCCATGTCTTCTTCACTTGCAGTGATTTTGGGGTTCTTAGCCACATTTTTTTCGTCAAATAGCTTTTCCAATGGCACCAACCCCGTTGGAATAATATTAGTTTTTAGTTGTATTATGTCCCTTCCCATGCTCTTGTTTTGGAAAGGGTTGTCATTACTACGTGCATCCATGCTCTCATCTTTGTCACTGCAGCATTCCTGATCAATGTTTGTACTAGAAAACTCATCGCTCGTAAGGAGGAACCTTTCCACCTATTTGTCGTCATCAAACACTTGCCAGTGTTTGATATTATCAGGCACTGTCGGCCTATGCTTGACCTCAATTTCATATCTTTTTTTTAGGAAGATGGAGATCTTAAAAAATAAGGCTGAGGTGGCCAACGCATCGGCAATCTAATTTTTCTCTGTGGGGATAGCAGATAGGTCATACTCTGAAAAACCTTTGAGGAGGTCCAAAGACATATTTTTGTACGCTCTAAGCTGGGGGTGTTTGGTCTAATATACACCCTTTACCTTATTTATGATCAGCTCAGTATCTCTGTGCACTGTTATCTTCTGCACACCCAATTTTTTCAAAACTTGCAAGCCCAATATTAGTGCTTCATACTCGGCCATGTTGTTAGTGCATTCAAACGAGATCTTGTATGAGCACAACTTTGTGTTTTCTTTAGGGGGGATCACCCATACACCGACCCCAACTCCTTTTCTACTGACTGCGCTGTCAAAACTCAAGTTCCACACCACGTTTTCTGCACAGTCTTTCGGGTCAGCGCACTATATTGTTTCCCGTGCAATTTTCTCGTCAGTTGTTATGATGGTTGTCGATTCTTCCTCTTCGAAACTCAGGTCATTGTAGAATATAGAAGAAACCACCTCAATGTTGATGGCATATATAGAATGATTGTTTGGTTTTGTCTTGCTTCTTACCATGTATTTCACAGCACTTCTCTATACAGCCTTCTGTCATGGCCAAAAACAGGGATGGTGGCGTATGACATATCCATCTGTAAAGTGCCCTTCAACTTCGCAGCCCATGACCTTGATAGAAGCATGTCAAACTTTGGGGGTATGTCTGGGATGACTATGTCCATGACCATGTTCTTAGTGGGGATTTGAGCCAACGACACAAATAGGTCTTTCATAAAGCCCAAACACTTTCTTTTCCTCGAATAAAAGGAGAAAATGTCTTTGTATGGCCTAGTGACATCCAAACCCAGTTCATCCATGATCACCTTTGGCATGAGGTTGTGTGGCACATCGAAATCCAGCATGGCGTTATGTAGGGTCATGGCATGGACTTCCAAATTGACATAGAATGGAGGGACGTCTTCGGTATCACTTGTCTCTTCAACGCATCAACCAAAAAGGATAGCGGGGTGATCATCTTGAATATTCAGAGTATCGGGTGTCCACCCCATTTTCATCATTTTAATGATCTGTTCCCTGTACTCCCCCTTTCTAATAAGTTCATTGAATAGGATAGAGATTTTTATTTTGGCCATCTCATGTTGAAAATTGAAAGGGTGATAGGTTTTCTCTACGTCTTTTCCACTCACCTCCTGGCCTATCTCCGGAGCTTTCTTGGGGACCCCCTCCTTCGACGTAGCCTTCTCTATTACATCCTTGGTCATTGTTGGCCCTTGACCAATTTTTGGGAGATCCTTGGTCAGTTTGATCTATTTTGGGACTTCGATAGCCTGTCGAAGATGGAGCGCAAGATGAAGCAGATATCGTGGGATCGTAGCCCCTTTTTGGGTCGTTTTTGGGTTTTGGGAATATGTAATGGGTATGGGATGTCGACTCGTGGGTTTTATCCATGATTAGGACTATTTTGTATGTATAAATAGAAGGATAGGCAATGTAAGAAGTAGTGTGTGCAATTTAGCTAAGTTCTAAGAGTTGGATCTATGTGATCAAGGATTGTAAGGCTTCGTGCATACTGTGTGAGACTTGCAGATCTAAGTGCAATTCATTGTAGCCATACTGTGGAAGGCTTGTGCTGGAACGCAAGGAAGAAGGATATAGAAAGCTGTGCAGATCTTCTATCCTTTGCGGAGTAGGGTTTTTGAGGCTCTGTGCATGTAACCCATTGAAGAAGCTAATAAAGAAGAAAATTTGGTGGACGTAGCCCCAGGGTGGGGGTGAACTGCGTAAATACTGTGTTATTATGCTCTGTGCAATGTTCTGATGTATTTATGTGTTATTTTTTAAGTAATGGATAAAGATAGATAGATAGATCTGTTGATACTTGGTGCTTATGATGAATCTGGATGTTAGATCTAACATAGATGGACATGCTTAGTTCTTGAACCTGCTATATCTGATCTATTTATTTATGCTAAGTTCTTAATCACTTTAGATCAGGGTGAATGTTGTGATACTCTGTTTTATCTGCAAAGTATACATTGGGTAAATAATGATGAACTAATAGTGTTAAGTGATCTATTAAGTATTATAATCACATATCTGTGTCCCAGCTAAGGTCGCAAACACTTGAGTCTTGCAACCACCCCTGCCTCCACCTCGAGTGAGACTTCATCTACTTCGCAGGTGTTGTCGAAAGGGCCAGTAGTTAGGGTTTTGTTTGTTTGACAAAATGAACAGATCGTGATATCTTTCACACATGACGTTCGTTTGAGCCTATACAAGTTGTGTTGGGTTCATATCGACAAGGCCTACACACATGTTTGTTTTGAATCCATTCTAAGAACTTTAGTTTTTAGGCCTTCTTGGACCCATTTTGATTCCAGGATCCAATTCTGGATCACACTTCCCCACTAAAAACCTTTTGGTCATCCAAAAGGATACTAACCAGTCATCAAGTGCAGGATAGGCCACCCCACTTGTTCTATGACTTTAAACTATGTCATTTGCACCTATCTCATCAAGATCAATTATAAAACAACCATGATAACTCACAGCATATTGTTAGCCACTTGTACTCTGTCACATCTTACTGAAGCCACTATCATCCATTTTGACAACATTACTAATGATAACATCAGAAATATGACTGAAAATGATCTAATATGTTTGTAATACTTGTACGATATTAGCTTATCTTGAAGCAAAGTGTGATTGATCTTCCATTCCACAATCATCTCTTATTCTTCCTTAAGATCAATTACTTGATTTGAAACAATTATATGTGTGTTGCTTGCATGAGATTCCTTTCTTAATTGTTCTATTGTTCGAAGAGATTGATTTTCTTTTAATTGATGAGCATGTACCACATATTATTTTCCTGATTCAATTAAGTAATATTGATTATGTTCCCTGTAGATGATTTCTTTACGATCATACAAGTAAGGATTGCCTAAGACCATTCCACATTCATTGAGTGGCACCACATCACATGTTACCTCATCCACAAACTTAGATGAAATTGCAAACTTTAATGTGCATTGCTTTGTTATGTGCAATTTATGATTGTTGCTTATCCATTTAAGTGAGTAAGGTTTATGATGCATCTGAGTGTTTAATCCCAATTGTTCAACCAATTCCTCTGAAATCAATTTAGATTGAGATCCACTATCTATAAATGTGTCGACCTTAGTATGTCTCATTATAACCCTTATGTGAAACAATTTACTTCTAGAATCATATCCATCACCAATTTTACCTGCCAAACCAACCGCTGAGATTTTAGATTCATCACCTGAATCCAATCCCAAGTTTGTCGATCGCATTGTTGTTGCAATTGTTTGCCTCCCTTTCCTCTCTTTGAACCACTTTGGTATCTTCTCAAGATGTAATTTCCAACAATGGTCCTCATCATGCCCTTCTTTCTTGCAATGTTTGCAAGAGGGCTTATCTTCCTTTTTTGCCACTAAATTTTCCTTCCTTCCATACCACTTCCTTTTGTCCTCTTTTCTCGAAGACGATTCCCATGATACACCGACCCTTGTTTTCCTTGCTTCAATGTATGTTGCTTGAACAGAAACCTCATCAAGATTAGTAGGTCCAAACATAAATACAGTGTTTCAAATATGTGTAGGTAAACCTTGTATATATTTCATAAGAGTTTCTTGGGTATGTAAAGGAATATCTAACATCAATTCCATTTTACGAAATCCATATGTGTATTCTTGCATTGTTTATCCTTTTTTTAGTTTAATACCTTGTCATTCAATTAAATCCTTCTTTTTATAACCTTGTTAAGTACCTATACCAGATCTGTAAATATACTCCAATAAGACCAAGAATAAACCATAAACCATTCACCATAACATGAACACAAGAATATAGAGAAAACCCTTGAGGTAGGGTAACACCATATATTATTCCTTAAGGAAGGAATGCACTCCTCAAGCAACACTTGATTGTTACAATGAAAATACTCTTCACTATGCTTCATTACATTGCTTACACTTCTTTATATAGCTCTCTCCATCTTCTAGGAACCTTCTAGAGAGCCTTCTCACATTTATGACATTTAACTACCATAGTGGGCCTTTATTAATATAGTGTACCTAGTCCACTTTACATTGAATGCCCACATTCTCATATATTAAATGACTTCCACTAATAATACATAACCACATTTCTATTGGGTACCTCCCTAGGTACCCCATATTACCTCCCTAGGTATACTACATTCCATCCCCCTTCACATGTTTTGTCCTTGAAACGTGAGGAGAAACCATACAATATGACTGGCTAAGAAATGTAGCCAACTGGTACCAAGTATGACCATCCATCCATCCTAATGGAAGACGAACACGATGTCCAATTGTTGCCTTGCCACCCTGATTTTTCTTTGCATCGTGCTGACGTTTCCATGGGATTAGTTCTCTAGCTCGATGTCTTCCTGTAGAGTTGCTAGGCCTCCATGTACCTCTGGATTGGTTCCTTTTTTGGTTCCGTCTTGGTGCATAAGTGTGTTGACGCCCTTGCCTTGATGATTTTTGTTTCTCTATATGATGTGGATGGTGATATACAAAAACTATAGGAATCTATTCTTTTTTCTTCAAATATGCAACACATTGTTATTTTGATTCAATGACCTCCTTAGCTTCTTTATTGTGTCCATCTTGTGGTTTTCCTTCATCTCCTTCTATAGACTCTACCTCCGATTCAACTTCAAACTCGACAATAACTACTTTGTTGGCCTCCTTGGGCCCATCTTTCTTATTAAGAGACAAATCCTGCAATGTGATTTTCTTTTTCTTGTACCACAACTTCAAAAATTTCTTTTGCACATTAATATTAATGGTACACATTGATTCTATCCAAGGATACCCCAAAATAATATCTATTTCATCCATATCCATAGCATAAAAATCTGAATGCAACACATAGTTATCCATGTTAATCTTCAAATCTTTAACAATTTGAACATTTTCACCCTCAACCTGTGTGCTTTGAATATTCTTTACTAGAACTTGCAACCTATTAACCAACTAAACATTGATAAAATTATGCATGCAACTAGGGTTAATAGAAACAATGACATTTTATTTATGAATACAACCATGAATCTGTAATATAGATTTGCCACATGGAAATAAACACTTGGTGCTCTTTGTATCCTTATTTTTTCCATGAGACCACCTATCTAACTATATTTTTTCAAATTCTCCATTGGAGATTGTCCTCAACTCCTTATAATCAAGCGATTTCCACCAAATGGCAACATCACCTTGTAATTTGAGATCTACCTAATGGGGCCAATTCTCTTGCCATGCTGAATTTATTTCTTTAATGAATGCTTCAATACTAGGGCCATCACATTTCCATGTAAAATTCATATTGCTATGAAAAAACCCAAAAATAGAACAAGGGTTTAAAAACAAATTACTGCAGAAAATCGCGGCATTTTTTCTAGAAAAACCCTGAAAAACTGTTGAATTTAAAATGCTCATAATTTTACTTTTCGGACTCCATTTCGGCTGATGTTTTTTTGAAATTGGGTATTTTTTTGAGAGGAATTCAAATACCCAATTTGTTTTTCCAAATTCATCTCGTAAAACTTCATATATGAACTTGAAGTGCATCGCCCTCTTTTTCTTCCCTAGAAAAATTCTGCAAAAAGAGAAAAAACTCCTTCCCTTCTTTAGGCAAGGAAGGGAAGGAGTTTTTGTTGGTCACCTTGATCCATTTTCTCTTTCTATTCCCTTTGTCTGATCTGAGGGATTTGACCCCTTCTGAGGTTTTGATTCTTGGGTTTTGGGTCGTTCTGTTCTCGAGCAGCAGGTTTGTTTCCCATGGACATTATCTCCATCAAATTCTCCATGGTCTTCATCATCATGTTGAACTTGTCATCGAAGGACCGCGACATCGATGGTTGTGCATCTCCCTGGGGTCTCTTGTCGCCTCGGTTGAACCTCGATTTTATTTTTCATGATGCCATCATGTTTAATTGACTTCAATAGTGTTACTCATTATAGCGTCTAGACTCATTGATCTTCTTTCTCTCAACAACAGGGATAAATCACTGTCGAAGGAATCAGCGTACCGCAACTGCGCAACACTGGGGGGTGACTTGACTTTCGCAGGGATTGAGTTGTACACCTTAAAAAAATAGGTTGAGAATTCTTTCACTGTCTCTTCCGGTGCTTTCTTCATATTATTGTATTGTGTTAGCAGTTGCAAAGGGTTTTTCTTGTCCCCCCATTTATTTAGGAACGACATCTCGAATGCAGCGAAGTCTTGAATGCTCACGAGTAGGAGGGATTTAAACCATTTTATTACATCTATTGAAAGGATCTGCACAAATAGCCTCATTTTTTCATCTACGTAGTCCACCTCTTCCAGGTCAACAAAATCATTAAACTAGTCTAGGTGCCTCTGAGCGGAAACATTTCCCTCAACGTCGTAGAGCCTGATTCTCTGGCTATAATTCTGAGGTAAGTCATGTAATTGGGTTGGAAGGATGAGGGGAGTGAATCTGGTGGCCATAGCCCTAGGAGGATTCAGATTCTGAGGGATATTATTTGATACTAGGGCTTGGAATTTCTTCGGGTCAAAAATAGTCTCGTCCAAACTAGTTTCTAACTTAGACCTGAACAGAGTTTGCTCCAAGAATGCGTCAAAATCAAGGTCGTCAATGATCTGTGCACCGTCTTTGCGCGAGGATGGTTTTTTGTCCAGGTAGTAGAATGGGTCCTGCGCTTTCTCTCTAGTCCTGCGCGGAATCTTCTCGGGGTGGTACACAGGCTCTGTGGGGTTTGGGTCAGGATTTGCTCTGGTATAAATCATCTTTGGTTCCTACACTACGCTACTTGCAGCTACTGGTATGTTTGTACTAGAGTCTCCAGGGTAATGTTTTCAGCCGGTATGGATGTTTGTCCCTCTGTTACCCTCAGGGGTCAAATTGCAATGTTAGTCATTCTCCCAGGGAAAATCTATTCAATTTCATCCCCGACAACAGCGCCAGAATGTTGGCAATCTGTAAATATGTTATGTTGATAGACAGACGATGAAGGTAACTTTTTCAACCAACTTTGAGACACGAAACTAGCCTTTCAGATCTGGAGAGGGCTCTCTTGGGAGGCACGGTCTCCGTGCAGGATATGGCTTTGAAAGCAGTGGCTAGATTTAACACCTTTGATATAATGGGTTCTGGTTATATTGGCACAAGAAAGTAAGACTTGGGCTATGGAGTCGATCTGAGGAAATGATAGAGACAAAATACTCAGTGACTGAACTTGAGAGGATAAGGCTAGGCGAGTAACAGTGTAATATCCCTAAGGTCTAACCCAATTGTAAATGTAAATGCAAATGTACTTAAGCTGGTGAGTTGTATGACATCATTCTGTATGCACATTTCATGGTATAGTGTGTGCATGTATTGTGCAGTAAAATGAGGAAGTGTGCACATTCTTGGATATCGCGTGCAGCAACTTGAGTGTGCGCAATTATGAGGCCAGGGAGCCTTTGTGTATATGCTATGTTTTATAGGTTGGTGAACCAGATATTATAAGCTAGTATGCTTATGTTTTGATTAGGCCGGAGAGCCTAGATGTTAAAGGCCAGTGCGCCTATTTGTGTACATGTCTCATAATTAATATAAATACATCATTGCGCGCAGACCAACCACGATAAAAGAGATGGTGGACTAAACTCCACTATTTAGGGAAAGGGAGGGGCTAAGCTAAGGAAAGGGGATAAGATAGGGAGCTTAAGCCAAAAAGGAATATTATATTAATATTTCTTAAATCATAAAGTGGATAATTATTTTATCCTAAGTTATAAAGTTGGGGCCAAGTGGGCCAAAGTAGCTCCCAACATGACAAGTGTCAAGTTGGGGACATGCATACATATTGTTGGGACTTAGTTCATTTCCTATCATTCTTTCCATGATTCCTCCCATCATTCATCCATCCAGTCAATCATCCATGAGTATTCACACCCATTGATCCATCCTACATATCTTCATGACTATACCTGAACCCGTTATCATAGCCATTTTGTGTTGGTGTATTTGGTTAGCTTGGGAGTTGGACTGAAGAAGCAGGTTGTCAGGCCCGTGAGCAATTCTCTTGGTGAGAGAATTGTTGGGGATT
>JASDQU010509070.1:17080-40718 GCA_032191745.1 Picea mariana | reverse complement strand
CTCCAAAACATGGATTTGTGGCAAGGACTATAAGGTCCAAAAGATTCCATGATACTATCTTCATTACAAACTTTCAACATGAAAATTCATAGCCTCGTCATCTCTCAAGATCTCAAGGAAACAAAAGTTTCAAGTGTTATGTTATCCAATTCCTTCATTGTGTATCATAAGAAATTGTAACGTCCCGCTCTAGAGCACTGAGAAAACTTATTCTTTGAGGACACTTGCTCACAAGTGATCCAGACTATTATGATATTAAAACATTTGTCCTTGATTATGATGCATTATGATAGATGACATGATGTTTACTGCATTAACATAGACAGGTGCTATTGACTCAGTTTTACTGAGTGTGCAGGGTTTTAGACCTTGAGAATGCAGAGGCATCGACGGAACCCCTTAGACTCCGGATCGAGTCAGGGAGTGTGCTATTGGGGTTTGATTGTTTTATTGTGATTTTAGTACGTTTGATTAGATGATATGATGTGGACATGTTCTGACATGATTGTTGATTATGCAGGTTGACGATAGCTTGCCGACCTGACTCACATATGGAGTAAAGGGGCCACACACGATTACTAGAGAGGTTGAGGGAGAGGTGTGGACAATAGCCCTGCCACAACCTACTAGCACTCCTGTCATGGCTCAAACTGTAGGTTGACGATTACCTAGTTCGAGAGGATCCATGATGCTGTGAGGGCAGACTGCGATAGTCGCTCACGATGACTCTAAGGGGCACGTAATAAGGCGGGGGCCTTATTCCTTAAAAGCCCTTAGTCTCCCACAAGTTCACCTGGCAGAGTATTGACTCCAGGGGTTATTGATGTCTACCAATTAGTCAAGAGGCGAGTGGCACCCTTGGAGCACATGGTGCATCCTAAAGGGCACGTCATGCAAAAGAAACACTAGAGGTGAGTGACACCCTTGGAGCACGTAGTGCATCCTGAAGGGCATGCCGCGATGATGGGGATAAAGGAACAAACCTAGATAGCCCTAAGAAAATTAACACGTTAAGAATTTAAAAAAAAAAAACAACTTCCCTAAATGAATGTCGCCCAGTTCAGAATCTAAGTTCTAAGTCTAAAACTTCTCTAGGGGTAAAATTTTGTCTACCCTTAATAAAAATAAATTATAAAAATAAAATAATAAATTTTAAACTAAAAACCACTTAAGTAATAGTTGTGGACTTCATAAATTTTTGGGTAAAATGAAGAGAGTAAGAACTTAAATAAAATCTATGGATATCAAAGGTAAAGAAGAAATAAATTATTTAACTTGTGAAAGTGTAAAAGGATATTAAATTAATAATAAAAGGAAAAGAGTAAATAGCGCAACTGCCATTTTGGAACTAATAAAAAGGGGAAAGAAGGGAATAATAAAAATTAGGAAACTAAGGAATGGAGGAAACATAATAAGGGAAAGAGGGGAACTTGTGGTAAAAAGCGAGGTCAACATAGTAAAGAATTTGCAATTAAGAACCTTCTAAATTGAACTAAATTAGCAACTTCATTTTAGGGAAAGTATTTAAACCTGTAAGGGAATCTAGGAACACCTAGGAGTAAATTTAGGAGCAACTCTAGGTGGGTAAGGGAATTGAAACAATTATTAATTTAAAGAAAATATTTATTGGAGGAAAGTGGGGGATGGACGACACTTGTACGAAAGAGAATTATTAGAAGATTTTTATTAAAACTTAAATTAAATGAAATTAGGGAAAGGATGGAAGTTCTAAAATTCTATAAAAGTGAGAGAGGAGAAGGAAAAGGGGGATCGGCTGTTAGCATAACGTTACGCTACCGGATTAGTGACTTGACTGATTTACTTGTGGGGAGTTGGGATTTCCCAGCTCGGATAAGAGTGGTAGCTCGGCCTTGTGAGGAGAGCTGGGAGCTATATGTACCATACAGATAGTGTGTGGCCCCTTTGCAGCTTGGGGGGCTAAGGGGGGAAGCAGAGTACCCCTGGCGATTGGCTGGGAGGTACCAGTGTAGTCTCGGCGGTCGGCGAGCGGGAGCAGCACGAAGCGCGGGACGTCATTCGAAGCAGGTGATAAGGCAATGGTATGCTCTTTTATTTGTAGAGTAGATTGCATTATGATATATGCTTGGATCTGATTATTGATTGTAATGGATTGGGTGTTAGATTGATAGAGGACCCCTTTATTCTTAGCCTAGCTGTTGTTGGTTTAGCATTTGAGTTTGGTCTGCTAGTGTCTGGTGGGATGTAGACACCTCCATGTTCCTCAGAACAGTCGCCATCCTTGAAACCTTAAATGGTTAAAATCGATGGGAACCTGGGCTTGAGCGTTGCATATGTGTCCTGGAGGTCCTAACCATTGCAGGGTAGGATGGACGAGTATTTGTATTGTATTTGCCGGTTGATTATCTTGTGCCTTGACTGATAGAATCCCTACGATCCCTCCGATGAATTATCCTTATGGCCAGGCATTCTCCTACTAATGACAACATCCTTAAATTGGTATCCCGATGTGAATAGCATTTTACTTCTATCTGCGTTGGTTTCATGGAGATTGACTTGCTTTTATTATTCTACGTGTCGTTATGTAATGGAGGTTAAAAAAAAAAACCTTACCTCTGCGATGGTAAATTTGTAACAGATGAAAAATATTTTTAAAATTACCTCTGCCATTTTAATTAAATAATGGATGAAAAGGAATTACTTCTGCATTGTCATTATGTAATGGAGGTACAAACCTTACCTATGCAACGAAAATTGTGTTACAAGTGTAAAAATGTATGTATAACTCTGATATTTTAAGTAGCTAGTGGATGAAAAAGGGTTTTATCCTCCACATTGGTCATTGTGTAACTGTGAGAACTTACTGCAGCTTTAGTAACGGTAACACATGTAAAGCGTTGCCTCTATGTCAGGATGATTGAGGGTAGAGTGTTACCTAGAGATGGATCTGTCTACCCTGAGTTAACTCATATTCACAGCAAGGAATGTGTTTGTCCTAATCGGAGTGGCCTTGAGTACTCTGCGTTCTGACCCTGCGCTTCATAAACTCAAACAGTGCAAGAATTTACTGGCAATCCCGAACTGGATTTAACGGATAACATTGGATTGGGGAAGGCCTTTTAGAAAGGCTTTTGGGCTGCAATTTCTCTTTTTATATAGTTTTGATTGGTTGCTGAAAAACCCACGCTTGCCTTTCGAAGGGTTGGCTGATTCCATTTGATTGCCCACAATATCTCTTAACTCTAATACTGACAGAGAGATAATGCCCTCGTTGTACTGTTAGTCAGATGACTCGGCCTCTGCCTTAATTATCCACGATGTGCCCTGGTTAATGAGACTGATTTGACTTTAGTTGACCAGTTCTTTTGCTTCCCTTTTGATAGAGTAGTGGTCGCGTTTTGCTTTCTTGGTTGACTGCGGTGTTATTTTTTTTCCTTGCAAAAGATGGACACAACCACTTAAGGAAGGACAACGATCTATAACCATTGTGCCACATTGACATACATGTTGCAGCTCCAACGATATGAGGGTATATTTGGATGGCAGGAGATTTAATGGCGTAGGGCATGACTGTTAGTAAGACTTATTCTTGGCAAATTTTACGGGAGCCATCTTTATGGCAGACTGGTAGCCATCACTATGGCATGATTGGTAAGTGAGTTTGTTGGCAAGCTTTACAACAATCCTTGGGTAGCATTAATTATGGCAGAATTTTTGGCAAAATTTTGATTGAATAGTAACGCCTTAGCTACCCTGCGAGCCAGACTTGTCATAAGTATTTGAGCACAGGGGTTTTCTATCTTTTAATATCCTTCTCTCTGGTTGGACGGACCTCTAATTTTAATTCTTTAAGATTTTAGTTCAATCGCTTTCCGGTTAAATTTTTATACTCGGCCTCCCTTGTTTCTTTTTTTCCAGATTTAATCCTGTTAAGTTATCCTCAGGGCGAGCCTGTTCTAGCTATGTTTTGAGCTTAAAATAATCAACTAGATTTATGTTGATACAAGAAACTCTACCTCAGAATGATTTTAGTTATCTTTTTCCAATTTAGAATCTAATTCCGTCGCCATTATTTTAATTAAATGGCGAACTCAGGTGCAATTATAACTTAGAACACAATTCAAGGGAAATGTTGTTGGGTTTATTTATTATTTTACAATCCTGAAATTATGAATTTGAACTTCAATGGTGCTTAGAATTAAGAATATAATTTAGTTAAAGTTTTAGACCATTTAGAAGTCATGTTAGTTTAACACCTTTTTATTTCATGGATGAAGGGATTGACTTTAATTTATATTTGTAAAGGGGTTGACTATTCGTTTATAATTGAGCAGGGATTGGTTATTAAGTCGTATCTTTCATCCGGTTAAACTTGACAATTATGAATGGATAACGAGCTTGGTGAAATTCTCCAAGTTAGCGGAACCACCAACAAATTATATCTGAGAATTAAATTACATCATTATCTTCTCTTAGATCCTTGATCGAACACTAGATCTTTTAGAACCTACTCCCTTTTATTCTATAAAACATGTATTTTAATGGGAGCCTTAAGAAAATAAATACACCAAGGATTTCATGATTATTAATGATTTCACTTTTTGAATTTAATTTAATCATTCAAGAAAGTTACAATGTGACTTGTGCACAAATAATAATCAAGATTTGGGTATGTTACGCCACCCAGGAAAAAGTCATAGATGTCTGCCTGTTGAAGAAGCTTATTTTTTTTTACCTCATGTAAGGTCCCTATATTTATTCAAAGTTAGGGTGAAGCGTTTATTATTTAGTTCAACTTGCGCCCTAAATTAATGTGGATTTACGATTTATTGAGGCATACTAACCTTTTACGCATTTTGAACCAAGTTGATTTCTCTCGTACCTTTAGAAGAATGCTGACATGTGATTGAATCAGTTAATAAAATCAATTGCGTGCACTGTCTTATAAAGCAATGTATGATGATAGATAGAGGGATTCTCGCATGTATGGGAATTAATGTCAAGATGATAGTCCTAGTTAGTAACCTCCTTGCGGAATGGAATTTCATTGTACTGCGTGAGGGTTCTAGTTGGTTCTAGTCATTTCTTTCTCTTGTCGGTTGAGTTCGTGCATCACTCGCAGATGATTGAGGTGCTTTATGTCAGGTCATCATGTTGTTGTTGCGTGAGTTGCTTGCGCTTATTCGTTGTCATGTGGCAGCACCGAGTATAATGTCTTGTTACCCTTATACACATGCACACACACAAAAAAAAAATTGCACTTGTTATAAGCGGTTTTTTGTCGTAACGAGGAGGTTCGTTACAGAAATTTGCTTTGATTTCAAATGAAATTTCAATTTTCATTAGATTTAAAATTGATGCATTACAATTCTCAGTATCCTTACTTCTAATCCAACTTCATGATAACACATGCTTACAATATTTGGTTGGTTAACGCCTTGATTATTTCTAGGGGATATATATATTACAATATATTAGAATATTACAATATTACAATGTAAAAGTAATGCCATATTACAATGTAATATGGCATTACCATATTACATTGTAATATGGCATACCATATTACAATGTAATATGGTAATACCATATTTCGTGTAAATTTTTTTTCTAAAACCTACAGTAATCGTCGCAATATCGACGGACTTTCGTCGAATTTCTTTTTACTTTTTTACCATAACCATTGCTATGGCGATGAATTTTCGTCGCACTGTTCCACGAAGTTTTGTCGCATATACAGCAAGTTCATCGTAAATATGGTTTTGAGATATAGCATTCATCGATATTACCACATAATTTCATCGTAAGTTGCGACGAAATTTCGTCGCACATTCAACAGTTGCGTCACAATTTATTGGCTTGGCATAACTTTTCGTCCCAATTGCGACGGAGTTTCTTCGTACTTGGCACATTTCTTCATTGGTATTGCGATGAAATTGCGTCGTAATTGCGATGATTCAAAAGGTTAACCAATATTGAAGGTGGTGACACATGGCTAGCTAATTTCGTTGATGTTTCCACGCACACCTGGATCATGGATATAGCAACGAAATTATTATGATGAAAAAAAATCTCGACGTTTGTGGAAATTGTGACGGATAAGTGTGGCAATATCAACGAACAATCGTCGCAAATTTGGTCATATGTACTAGTGAATACATCATATACTATCCTACTCATTGAAGTGAGTCTTTCCTCCATTGAGAGGAGAGTTATGATTAGGTACTTAATATACAAGAAAAGACAAACACCATCGATGACAAAAGGCTCCCCAAAATTCCTTCATACTCTAACCAAAATCACCTAAGGCTCAAGCGGGATGACATAATGATGCCAAGTCTTGGCTAAATCATTGAGGAATAAAAGAAGTTATTATGCGGAATATTGATGATATTAAAAATATTGTACAAGTTAAATTTAAGGAGAATCTATGGTGTGATAAGGAATTAGAGGATAAGATAAAATTAAGATATTATAAGGAGGTGGTTAACCCTAACCTAAGATCAAAAGTATCATTTTGTTTTGACTAGCCTAAAGAAGAGAATCAATATTGTTAAAATAAGAACTAATTTTCTTGAGCTACATAGTGAAAGTGTGAGTTGGGCAATCCCCAAAACGCCAGGGCAAGAAAGAATCTACCACCTTGGTGACACCAAGAGAGTTGAAGATGAAAATTACTTTCTTCCCTGCTTATACCCAAATTAGATCTCAATTTCAAAATATTTGTCACACTACCCACCTTCCTAACCTTCTAAGTCATCAAAACTTTAGTGATGTTGAAACACTTCTCTTAATACTTTTTAGACATAGAAATAACATTCTGAAAAAATCCAAGTAATATAAAAAAATTGCATTATATTACTATAGATTCTTTTTTATTTTTATTTATATAAATCATGTTGCAGAGCTTGACATGCAACTTTTACAAGTGCTAGAGTTGAAACTCAAACAAACATTGTGCTTGTTATTTTCAATGGCTACAGTTTGCAATTTCTTTCACCGAAAGATATGGTAGGGTAACCCCTTGAACAATCATTGTGCTTTTTATTTTCAATGGCTACAGTTTGCAATTTCTTTCACTCAAAGATATGGTAGGGTAACCCCTTGTTTGGTGACAACACTTCATAAATTTTCCTCAGCAGTTCATAACTAACTTCAACAGTTTAGACTCTCTCTCAATATCCTATGTTTTTTATTCTTACGCTAAAAGACTGAAATTTCGTTTGAGACTTAAAAATGATAATTCCAAAACGTATTAAACGCAGAAACGAATGAGAAACCGACATACCGAGTCATGTCCATCAAAAGAGAGGACCATCCTCTGCCAATGCTTCAAAAATGTGCAAAATCAACGTGAATAGAATACAACATAACAACTGACCATGATGGATTGATCTCGCTTGGACTCAAACCGTCCTATCACATGGCCTGAACTCAACCCATACATTGGATCACATAGTGTGTTTCATAGATCAAATGTTAGTAGTTATTGCCTGAACTCAACCCAAAGATTTCATAGTTATTTCCTATGGGTTTGAAGAAATGTTAGTAGTTATTGCCTGAACGTTTGTTGGTTAGTAGTTAGTGTTTTTACTGAAATTTTTAAATTTTTAATTATCTGTTATCTTTTATTTTATGAACTTAATCAGAAAAGTGTGTTGAAAAATAATGTCTCTCTAGTTAGCTCTACATTATTGGTCAGTTTTAGAGTCATGCAAGAATTTCCTAAAATTAGTTGTTGTTTTTTAAATTAGTTTTTTTTCTAAAATTAGTTGTTTTTGAAGATCTCATATAGTAGTTATAAGGGTTTGAACTTCCATTGTAATAATTATGATGGAAAAGAAATAAAAGAGAGTTATTTTCAATTCTCGTGTGTTTGCATGTGTTTTAGATCTTGCTAATGAATCTCAGTTTATTGGTTACATCAAAATGCTAATGAAATGTTTGAAGAAATCAAAAGATCGTTGTCATAGGAATTTGAGATGAAAGACATTGGTCAATTTCATTATTTTTTAGGCCTTGAGGTATGGAGAGAATATGGTAAGACACTAATTACACAAAGTAAGCATACAATGGAGTTAATTAAAAGGTTTAATATGAATGAATGTAAACCAATGTCTACTACATTAGAACATAATATTAATATTAGCAGTGATGATGAAACACAAGTAATGGATGACAACTTGCATTGACATTTGGTGAGAAATTTGAATTATTTAACTAAAAGTAGGCTAGATATTGCATAGTCAGTCAATATACTTAGTCAATTCATGGCTAAGCCTCATGAAAGTAATTGGAAAAAAACAAAGAGAGTCCTTCTATATTTGAAAGGGACTATTAATTTTGGTATTGGATATACTAATGATTTTAATGTTGATATTATAGGTTATTCAAATTCAAATTGGGCAAGAGATCCTCATGATAGAAATTCAACCATGGTTTGTACATTCATAATAGGATTCGAGATTCTGTCATGGAGCAATAGGAAGCATCCAACTATTTCCTTTTCATCCACTAAAGCTCAATAAAAATATTTATGCAGTGCCACCTGTGAGTAAATTTGGTTGAGGTGGATTCTTGAAGATGTGGGAGAAGAACAAAAAGTACCAACAATTATAAAATGTGAAAACCAGAGTTTCATGAAACTAACAAACAATCCATTGTGTCATGCTAGATCAAAGCATATTGAGACAGATCATCATTTTGTACGAGAGAAGATACAATCAAAGGAAATTGACTTGCTATATTGTAATACAAATGATAATTTGGAAGACATCTTTACAAAGCTTCATGGAAAGGAAAATTTTGAAATTTGTAGAGAAAAATTAAGTGTTGTAGAAAACACATTTCTCGATCAAGGGGGAGTGTTAGAATAAATATACAAAATGTAGGTGTCAGTTAGGTGTCAATTTACTAGATAATTCAACAATTCAAATCCACTAGTTTAGGAATCTATTAAACCATAATTCCTCTATAAATTGTAACATCTTTCAAGAAAATAATTTAGAGTGTGTGTGTGAGAATTCTATCTCACTTCTACGTGAGTTTTGTGTGATTTTTGATTAGGAGATCAAAGGAGATCACTGCAAGGATAAAGTCAATGTTTACGATATAGGCCTTTATTTTTTCATGGAAGAAAAATAAATATAAATCTCTCTTTACATGGAGGATCTCAATGACAAATTTTAGACATTGTGACAAGTCACCATGTTAATACAAGTATAAACTAGAATAAGTTCCATAAGTAGTTAGGTAAAAGTGAAAGTGAATAATGTGAAAATATAGGTAACTTGAATATCGTGGGAAGTTGTAAATGAAAAGTCAATAATGTTAGAATATTGGTAAAAGGTACAAGTATTAAAATGATATGAAAGGTGAAAATATTAAATTTTATGAGAGATTTTTTTTTTAAAGAAGATAAATTATGTTTTTGAGATATATTCTTAAGAACGTCAAATATTATTTTCAAACATATATTCCAAGTTTCAATTAAAGTGTTATAAAATTAATCCCTTAGTTTCAATCAAGAGAAAAGTGAAAAGTGGAAGTGAAGAAACAAACCTAGTGTGAAGGCTAAAAGATAATGTCAATAATTATTCCAAGTCAAATTTTGGTGAAAAATACTATATACAAAATTATAATGTGTGCCAAGTTAAATTTAAAATTTCAAAATTGAAGGCATTATTTAAGATCTATAAGGAGGTACCAATTTGAACTGTGAGAGATTTTTAGAAACCAAAATGAATATTAATAAAGAGAAGGAAGAAATGTTTTCTAATATATGTAGTTCAATTATGGAATTTGGAGTATTTAAACTTAAATGAACTATTCAAAGAAATGATACTATCCTTGCTACTTGTCTACATAGTGAGGAAAAATATATTGACATCAACTTGGAAAATCAATCGTTAATTCCATGATCAAGTATATTCGTAAAGAAAGACCCTACATGCATGGAGAAACTTGAAATTCAATAGTTACATGTATTAATTGATGATTATAAATACATATCCAAATTTAATGTTGCAAATATCTATTTCAATAATCTTGACATAATTCGAGGTTCTAGCTGGATGGAAATGTTGGGGATGCTCATTCTAAATGTAAAAAATAAAATGTTGACATTCTCCCAAGGAAAAGAAGATAATATTACAAGATTGGATAGTGGAGTTGTGCACAAAAGTTCCCTCATTAGAAAATATAGACCATATACAAAATGCTACAATCTAATGTGACCATGGATTACCACAACATAGTTATGAATAATTAGAAGAACTTTGAAAAGAACAAGATTCTCTAGTAAATCATTTATGTGAACAAAACTAATCTTTCATAGATGAAGTTCATATCCTACAATTTAAATTAGAAGAGTATTAATGGAGAGTGTTAGAATAAACATAGAAATGTAGGTGTCACTTAGGTGTCAATTTCCTAGATAATTCAACAATTGAGATCTATTAGTTTAGGAATCGTTTAAACCAAAATTCCTCTATATCTTGTAACATCTTTCAAGCAAATAATTCAGTCTGTGTGTAAATTCTATCTCACTTCTACGTGAGTTTTGTGTGATATCTGATTAGGACATCATTGTAAGGATAAAGTCAACATTTATGATATAGGTCCTTATTTTTGCATGGAAGAAGAAAAAAAGAAACATAAATCTCTCTTTACATGGAAGATCTCCATGATAAATTATAGAAATTGTGATAAGTTTCCATGTCAATACAAGTATAAACTAGGATAAGTTTTAAAGTGAAAGTGAATAATGTGAAAATATAGGTAACTTGAATAATGTGGGAAGTTGTAAATGAAAATCCAATAATGTGAAAATATTGGTAAAAGGAAGAAGTATTAAAATGATATAAAAGACACAAATATTAAAGTTTATAACATATGTTTTTAAAGTAGATAAATTACGTTTTAGAGATATATTCTTAATAAGGTCAAATATTATTTTCAAACATATATTCCAAGGTTCATTTAAAGAGTTATAAAATTATTCCCTTAGTTTCAATCAACAAAAAAGTGAAAAGTGGAAGTGAAAAAGGAAACCTAGTGCAAAGGCTAAAAGCTAAAAGATAATTTCAATCATTATTCCAAGTCAAATTTTGGTGAAAAATACAATATAAAGAATTATAAAGTATGCCAAGTTAAATTTAAAATTTCAAAATTGAAGGAACTATTTAAGTTTTGTAAGTAGGTACCAATTTGAACTATGAGAGATTTTTAGAAAATAAAACGAATATTAATAAAGGGAAGAAAGAAATGTTTTCTAATATATGTAGTTCAATCATGGGATTTGGAGTATTTAAAATTAGAAGGACTATTCAAAGAAATGATATAACTATCATTGTTATTTGTCTACACAGTGAGGAAAAATATATTGATATCAACTTGGAAAATCAACTGTTAATTCCATGATCAAGTATATTCATAAAGAAATACCTTAAATGCATGGAGCAATTTGAAATTCAATACTTTCACGTATTAATTGATGATTATAAATACACATCCAAATTTAATGTTGCAAATATCTATTTCAATAATGTTGACATAATTCTAGGTTCTAACTGGATGGAAATGTTGAGGACGTTCATTCTAGACGTAAAAAAAAAAAATGGCATTCTCCCAAGGAAAAGAAGATAATATTACAATATTGGATAGTGGAGTTGTGCACAAAAGTTTTCTCATTAGAAGATATGGGCCATATACAAAATGCTACAATCCAATGTGACAAGGGATTACCACAACAAAATTATGAAAGAATTAGAAGAACATTGAAAAGAGAAAGATTCTCTAGTAAATCATTTATGTGAACAAAACCAATCTCTCATAGATGACGTGCATATCCTGCAATTTAAATTAGAAGAGTATTTTAACAAGATGAAATACTTTAAAAAAAAACTATGAGCATTAGATAAAGAGAATTGTGACTTACAAACAAAGGATCAAGTATTGGTTTGACAAGATGTCGTAATTTAGTGTGACGAAGAATCTAAAAAAAAACAAGATGCCAAGAGAAAAATTGGCAAAATCTTGTCAAATAAAGACAAGAAAATTAACCATTTGAAGGTTCATAGTTAAATTCTTCTTATGGAAGTTAAAAAAATAAAATGTAAAGATATATCATTTCTAGAAGTAGACAAGGAGACATCCATGCATGCAAGTGAATCAAGATATTTTTTAGAAGCTAAGGTTGCAAGTAAAGAAACCTTAACCAATCCAATTGAATAAAGAAATTTTTTATAAGTTGGAATGGTAGCCATATGTTATTCAAAGGATGTTGTTCCACCAACAAATACAAAAATATCAAATATTGTTATGAAGACACAAGTAAATCATGACAAGATTACACCAAATATTAAGGATCAACTTATCACAATACAATATCGACATTCAAATCATAAAAGTTGTAGCACACAAGAATCAACATACCAATATCCCATCGTAACCAACTAAAGTCAATGTTGTACTTACATATCAAAGCATCTGAAGATCTATGTGCCACAAAGTCAATAAAAGAGAAGATAGAATCCATAATCTTATCATCAGAGAGTTCAAAAAAGAATCCACCTTGGATGGATCGATTATTTTTTGATGCGACAATATTGTTCAAAGCTTTGAATATCGTATTGCCTTGTATCCTCGACCTTATCTAACCCGATAGATGAAAGTTACAAAAATATTATTCATTTTATTAGAAGTTTTCCTTTGCCTATATTTTGAGGACAAAATATTTTTAAGGAGTGAAAATTTGCAATATACCTAAAGTATATTACCAATATGCAATTATGTATAATCATTTATGTTGCACTAACTAGTCAAATCTATATTATATATCAAAGATCATTCTTTAATATACTATTCAATTGTACAAAGGTATACATACCCTAACTCTTTAGATTTAGCCTACAAAGATATACATACCCTAAGTATTTTGTTTTAACTTGTTATAACTAACTCCTTCTACTTTATTTTAATGTTGTAAATTTGTAAGAAATTTTAATTCAAGAAAATTAAAAAATATTATCTTCCATTTATAATAGATATATATATTTTTCATTAACATTTAATTGAAAAGATTTGATTTTTCAATTAACGACGAAGAGTACATACAAAGTAAGAGATATCTTCGACGCTGTAAAGCACCTCCCTTCACTTGACAAAAGGTCGATGTAACATTTCGTGTCATAAACACACAATGTGATAGGATGGGTTGACTTGAGTTGATGTGATAGGACACGTTGACTTTATGATAGGACGGGTTGAGACGACGTGAAATTGCTCCATCACTGTCAGTCGTTATGTTTCTTCTATTCACGTTATTCACGTCGATTTGCATATTTCTGAAGCATGGGCAGTGGTGGTCATGGTCATCTCTTTCGATCGACACGATTCAGTATATCTTTTCATAATTTCTGAAGCATCCCTCTTCTCTCGGCAATAACTACCAAAATTTGGGTTCAATTCAGGCCATGAAATGTCAGTTGAGTTCAGGCCGTAACTATGAAATGGATCGGTTCAATTGAGGCCATGAAATGTTAGTCGAGTTCAGGCCATAACTATGAAATCTATTTGACAAACAATTTAGCTTCAAATTTCATCTCTGATTAGATGCACTGTCTCGAATCATAACTAACTTCAACACTTCAGACACTCTCTCAATATCCTATGCTTTTATTTTTACGCTAAATGACTGAACTTTCATTTGAGACTTAAAAATGATAATTCCAAAACGTATTAAAAGCAGAAACGAATCAGAAACCGTGCCGTGTCCATCAAAAGAGAGGACCATCCTCTGCCAATGCTTCAGAAATGTGCAAAATCAACGTGAATAGAATACAGCATAACGACTGACCATGACGGACCCATCTCACCTGGACTCAAACCGTCCTATCACATGGCGTGAACTCAACCCATCGATCGGATCACATAGTGTGTTTCATAGATGAAATGTTAGTAGTTATTGCCTGAACTCAACCCATAGATTTCATAGTTATTGCCTATGGGTTTGATGAAATATTAGTAGTTATTGCCTATGGGTTTGATGAAATATTAGTAGTTATTAGTTAAATTCTTCTTATGAAAGTTAAAAAAATAAAATGTAAATATATTTCAATCCTGAAAGTAGACAAGGAGACATCCATGCATGCAAGTGAATCAAGAAATTTTTTAGAAGTTAAGGTTGCAGGTAAAGAAACCTTAACCAATCCAATTGAATCAAGAAAATTTTTAGAAGTTGGAATTGCAGATAAAACAACTTCAACATAAGTGATCAAACTAAAAATGTGAGTGTCATTATGAATGAAATCTTATAAGTGAAAGAGCGTCCAAAAATTGAGTTCAAGAAAAAATTTAGCAATAAATTGACATATACAAATTTAGTGATGGGTGATGTACCATTGATCACCACTCATGAAGCCATATGCTAGTCAAATGATGTCGTTCCACCAATAAATACAAAATATAAACAATTGTTATGAAGACACAAGTAAATCATGACAAGATTAAACCAAATATTAAGGATCAACTTATCACATTACAATATCGACATTCAAATCATAGAAGTTGTAGCACACTAGAATCAACATACCAATATCCAATGGTACCCAACCAAAGTCAATGCTGTACTTACATATCAAAGCATCTGAAGATCTATGCGCCACAAAGTCATAACAGAGAAGATTGAATCCATAATGTTATCATCAGAGAGTTCCAAAAAGAATCCACCTTGAATGGATTGATTCTTTTTTGATGCGACAATATTGTTCAAAGCTTTGAATATCGTATTGTCTTGTATCGCCAACCTTATCTAATTGATGAAAGTTACAAAAAGATTATTCTTTTTATTAGAAGTTTTTCTTTGCCTATATTTTGAGGACAAAACATTTTTAAGGAGTGAAAATTTGTAATATACCTAAAGTATATTACCAATATGCAAAGATGTATAATCATTTATGTTGCACTGACTAGTCAAATCTATATTATATATCAAATCATTTTAATATACTATTCAAGCTTATAAAGGTATACATACCCTACCTCTTTAGATTTGAACTTCTAAACTTTTAGGAAGAAAAACATGTTGTTAACCATTAGACCCACTCAAGCTATATATATAATTTCCAATCAATTATTACTTTAAATATTTTATTTAAAGTATTATAACTAAATTCTTTTATTTTATTTTATTTTATTTTAATGTGGTAAGTTTGTAAGAAATTTTAATTGAAGAGAATTAAAATTATTATCTTCAATTTATAATAGAGATATATATTTTCCATTAACATATAGTTGGAAAGATTTGATTTTTACTTAAAAGCATTTACACTAAGTTGTTTTCGATTTATTTTTTTAAATAAATTTTTTAATTAAAGTTATTTAATTCTATTCATTAACCCTCTCGGATGTTACGCTTCCTAACTGGATGGGCTGGCAGCTCCAAATGAATTCTTTATTCCATATATTTCCCCTTACCTTCCTGTGGCCATCGATAATTTTTAATTTGATGATTCTAAAAATTAAGTAGTTTTTATATTTACGCCGAAAGGCATATACCTATTGGTAATGGGCACAATTAATCATCTTTTAATCTAAAATTCTAATATGATGGCTAACAATTAAAGATGCTGGAATAGTCTTAGTCGTCCTCCCAAATCAATGAATGTGATTTACTCTTCATAATCTCTTTGTATTTTTGAATGCATCTGTTAACCTATTTACTTTTTAACATTTACCTAATCATATTAAGAAATTACTATAGCACTATATGATTGCCACATTTCAATGATTAACGTTTAACATTACCACGTTTGAATTCTTAACCATGAATTTCCTCACATGTCCTTGCATTTTCCTCAGACGTTTTAGCGGTCTGCGCATTTCATATGCCTTTCGGCGTTCATCAGTCACAATTTCGACGTTCACAGTTTTTGCAATTGGCTGAGATCACTTGGTATACTCCCCGTCAAATTATTGGAGGACAGATTAAACAACCTGAGAGTCGTGAAACCTTTAAAAGCCTTTGGAATGGATGATATCAAGTTATTCTTATTCAGGAACAGAAGTTTTAAGCAACGCAGCCTGCCCAATTTGTTTGGGATTGCGCCAGACAAACTGTTATAAGTGAGATTCAACACGCCAAGAAATGTTTCATATGCCTTTCATGTGCCTTTTTGTGTGTTTCGTATGCCTTTCGACGTTCATCAGTCACAATTATGTGACTGTGCTAGTTTTATGGATTTCACACATAATTTTTTAAATAAAAATAATAAAAATATTAAAATTTTATATTTCTTATAAAAATATTTTAAAATTTAATTTTGTGTTTGTATGAATTTAAACATCCCGATAGGTGACCAATATATTTTTATAAAATTTAGTTTTCATATATCTTAACATTAATTTTCAAAATTAAAAAATGTTTGTTAAATTTACCACTATTGATAATCTTTACATTTTCATATTGCAACTAATTTAAAAAACATTTGAAAATTATTTTTGACATGATGCAAAAAAAATTCTCAAATAAGCATGTTAATGGGAAGATAAGCTACTAGCTATTAGAATGTGATTAATGGGATATATTTGTTTTTTTTTTAATCATGGGAAAATTTGTAACACGTCGAGATTACTTGGGCATGGTCCAGGTTCAAATCCAATGAATTAATGGAATATACTTGATATTAGCTATTAGAATGTGATGAATGAGATATACTTATTATTGGAAGGTTATGATAATTAAATTCAATAAGATGATCTACCAACTTTTGGTACAAGTATCTTGGAAATGATATTCATGAGAAGTTCAATTGAAACTATAATATTGAGGAAAGGATAAATGGAGGGTGGAAAATGCTTGAAAATAATTGTAAATTAGCAAAACTCCTCTTTGAGACTCTTGTCACTCCTGTTATCTTATATGGATGTGAAGTTTTTGGATGCAATATCTCTCGAGAATCCTGGAGAAAGATAAAGCAATGTCAAAATTAAGGACAATACACCATATCCTATCCTACTCATTGAAGTGAGTCTTTCCTCCATTGAGAGGAGAGTTATGATTAGGTACTTAATGTACAAGAAAAGACAAACACCACCGATGACAAAAGGCTCCCCAAAATTCCTTCATACTCTAACCAAAATCACCTAAGGCTCAAGCGGGATGACATAATGATGCCAAGTCTTGGCTAAATCATTGAGGAATAAAAGAAGAAGTTATTATGAAAAATATTGATCATATTAAAAATATTGTACAAGATAAATTTAAGGAGAATCTATGGTGTGATAAGGAATTAGAGGATAAGATAAATTTAAGATATTATAAGGAGGTGGTTAACCCTAACCTAAAATCAAAAGTATCACTTTGTTTTGACTAGCCTAAAGAAGAGAATCAATATTGTTAAAATAAGAACTAATTTTCTTGAGCTACATAGTGAAAGTGTGAGTTGGGCAATCCCCAAAACACCAGGGCAAGAAAGAATCTGCCACCTTGGTGACACCAAGAGAGTTGAAGATGAAAAATACTTTCTTCCCTGCTTATACCCAAATTAGATCTCAATTTCAAAATATTTGTCACACTACCCACCTTCCTAACCTTCTAAGTCATCAAAACTTTAGTGATATTGAAAAACTTCTCTTAATACTTTTTAGACATAGAAATAACATGATGAAAAAATACAAGTAATATAAAAAAATTGCATTATATTACTATAGATTATTTATTTATTTATATAAATCATGTTGTAGAGCTTGACATGCAACTTTTACAAGTGCTAGAGTTGAAACTCAAACAAACATTGTGCTTGTTATTTTCAATGGCTACAGTTTGCAATTTCTTTCACTGAAAGATATGGTAGGGTAACCCCTTGAACAATCATTGTGCTTGCTATATTCAATGGCTATAGTTTGCAATTTCTTTCACCAAAATATATGGTAGGGTAACCTCTTGTTTGGTGACAACACTTTATAAATTTTCCTCAACAGTTCATAACTAACTTCAACAGTTGAGACTCTCTCTCAATATCCCATGTTTTTTATTTTTACGCTAAATGACTGAACTTTCATTTGAGACTTAAAAATGATAATTCTAAAACGTATTAAAAGTAGAAACGAATGAGAAACCGACATACCGAGTCGTGTCCATCAAAAGAGAGGACCATCCTCTGCCAATGCTTCAGAAATGTGCAAAATCAACGTGAATAGAATACAACATAACGACTAATCATGATGGACCGATCTCATCTGGACTCATACTGTCCTATCACATGGCCTGAACTCAACCCATCCATTGGATCACATAGTTTGTTTCATAGATCAAATATTAGTAGTTATTACCTGAACTCAACCCATAGATTTCATAATTATTTCCTATGGGTCTGATGAAATGTTAGTAGTTATTGCCTGAACATTTGTTGGTTGGTAGTTAGTGTTTTTACTGAAATTTTTAAATTTGTAATTATTTGTTATCTCTTATTTTATGAACTTAATCAGAAAAGTGAGTTGAAAAATAATGTCTCTCTAGTTAGCTCTACATTATTGGTCAGTTTCAGAGTCATGCAAGAATTTCCAAAAAAATGTTTTTTTTTTTAAATTAGTTTTTTTTCTAAAATTAGTTGTTTTTGAAGATCTCATATAGTAGTTATAAGGGTTTGAACTTCCATTGTAATAATTAGGATGGAGAAGAAATAAAAGAGAGTTATTTCAATTCTCATGTGTTTGCATGTGTTTTAGATCTTGCTAATGAATCTCAGTTTATTGGTTACATCAAAATGCTAATGAGATGTTTGAAAAAATCAAAAAATCGTTGTCATAGGAATTTGAGATGAAAGACATTGGTCAATTTCATTATTTTTTAGGCCTTTAGGTATGGAGAGAAAATGGTAAGACACTAATTACACAAAGTAAGTATACAATGGAGTTAATTAAAAGGTTTAATATGAGTGAATGTAAACCAATGTCTACTCCATTAGAACATAATATTAATATTAGCAGTGATGATGAAACAAAAGTAATGGATGACAACTTGCATTGACATTTGGTGGGAAATTTGAATTATCTAACTAAAAGTAGGCTAGATATTGCATAGTCAGTCAATATACTTAGTCAATTCATGTCTAAGCCTCATGAAAGTAATTGAAAAAAAACAAAGAGAGTCCTTCTATATTTGAAAGGGACTATTAATTTTGGTATTGGATATACTAATGATTTTAATGTTGATTTTACAGGTTATTCAAATTCAAATTGGGCAAGAGATCCTCATGATAGAAATTCAACCATGGTTTGTGCATTCAAAATAGGATTCAAGATTCTATCATGGAGCAACAAGAAGCATCCAACTATTTCCTTTTCATCCACTAAAGCTCAATACAAATATTTATGTAGTGCCACTTGTGAGTAAATTTGGCTGAGGTGGATTCTTGAAGATGTGGGAGAAGAACAAAAAGTATCGACAATTATAAAATGTGATAACCAAAGTTTCATGAAACTGACAAACAATACATTGTGTCATGCTAGATCAAAGCATATTGAGATATATCATCATTTTGTAAGAGAGAAGATACAATCAAAGGAATTTGACTTGGTATATTGTAATACAAATGATAATTTGGAAGACATCTTTACAAAGCTTCAAGGAAAGGAAAATTTTGAAATTTGTAGAGAAAAGTTAAGTGTTGTAGAAAACACAATTCTCGATCAAGGGGGAGTGCTAGAATAAATATACAAAATGTTGGTGTCACTTAGGTGTCAATTTACTAGATAATTCAACAATTCAAATCCACTAGTTTAGGAATCTATTAAACCATAATTCCTCTATAAATTGTAACATCTTTCAAGAAAATAATTCAGAGTGTGTGTGAGAGAATTCTATCTCACTTCTACATGAGTTTTATGTGAGTTTTGATTAGGAGATCAAAGGATAACACTGCAAGGATAAAGTCAATGTTTACGATATAGGCCTTTATTTTTTCATGGAAGAAAAATAAATATAAATCTCTCTTTACATGGAGGATCTCAATGACAAATTTTAGACATTGTGACAAGTCACCATGTTAATACAAGTATAAACTAGAATAAGTTCTATAAGTAGTTAGGTAAAAGTGAAAGTGAATAATGTGAAAATATAGGTAACTTGAATAATGTGGGAGGTTGTAAATGGAAATTCAATAATGTGAGAATATTGGTAAAAGGTACAAGTATTAAAATGATATGAAAGGTGGAAATATTAAATTTTATGAGAGTTTTTTTTTTTTTTTAAAGTAGATAAATTATGTTTTTGAGATATATTCTTGAGAAGGTCAAATATTATTTTCAAACATATATTCCAAGTTTCAATTAAAGGGTTATAGAATTAATCCCTTAGTTTCAATCAAGAGAAAAGTGAAAAGTGGAAGTGAAGAAACAAACCTAGTGCAAAGGCTAAAAGATAATGTCAATAATTATTCCAAGTCAGATTTTGGTGAAAAATGCTATATACAAAATTATAAAGTGTGCCAAGTTAAATTTAAAATTTCAAAATTGAAGGCATTATTTAAGATCTATAAGGAGGTACCAATTTGAACTGTGAGAGATTTTTAGAAACCAAAATGAATATTAATAAAGAGAAGGAAGGAATGTTTTCTAATATATGTACTTCAATTATCGAATTTGGAGTATTTAAACTTAAACGAACTATTCAAAGAAATGATACTATCCTTGCTATTTGTCTACATAGTGAGGAAAAATATATTGACATCAACTTGGAAAATCAATCGTTAATTCCATGATCAAGTATATTCGTAAAGAAAGACCCTACATGCATGGAGAAACTTGAAATTCAATAATTACATGTATTAATTGATGATTATAAATACATATCCAAGTTTAATGTTACAAATATCTGTTTCAATAATGTTGACATAATTCGAGGTTCTAACTGGATGGAAATGTTGGGGACATTCATTCTAAATGTAAAAAATAAAATGTTGACATTCTCCCAAGGAAAAGAAGATAATATTACAAGATTGGACAGTGGAGTTGTGCACAAACGTTCCTTCATTAGAAAATATAAACCATATACAAAATGCTACAATCTAATGTGACCGTGGATTACCACAACATAGTTATGAATAATTAGAAGAACTTTGAAAAGAACACGATTCTCTAGTAAATCATTTATGTGAACAAAACTAATCTTTCATAGATGAAGTTCATATCCTACAATTTAAATTAGAAGACTATTAAGGGAGAGTGTTAAAATAAATATAGAAATGTAGGTGTCACTTAGGTGTCAATTTCCTAGATAATTCAACAATTGAGATCTATTAGTTTAGGAATCGTTTAAACCAAAATTCCTATATATCTTGTAACATCTTTCAAGCAAATAATTCAGTGTGTATGTAAATTCTATCTCACTTCTACGTGAGTTTTGTGTGATATCTGATTAGGAGATCATTATAAGGATAAAGTCAACATTTATGATATAGGTCCTTATTTTTGCATGGAATAATAAAAAAAGAAACATAAATCTCTCTTTACATGGAAGATCTTCATGATAAATTTTAGAAATTGTGATAAGTCGTCATGTCAATACAAGTATAAACTAGGATAAGTTTTAAAAGTAGTCACGTAAAGTGAAAGTGAATAATGTGAAAATATAGGTAACTTGAATAATGTGGGAAGTTGTAAATGAAAATCCAATAATGTGAAAATAATTGTAAAAGGTAGAAGTATTAAAATGATATAAAAGGCGCAAATATTAAAGTTTATAACATATTTTTTTAAAGTAGATAAATTACGTTTTAGAGATATATTCTTAAGAAGGTCAAATATTATTTTCAAACATATATTCCAAGGTTCATTTAAAAAGTTATAAAATTATTCCCTTAGTTTCAATCAACAGAAAAGTGAAAAGTGGAAGTGAAAAAGGAAACATAGTGCAAAGGCTAAAAGCTAAAAGATAATTTCAATAATTATTCCAAGTCAAATTTTGGTGAAAAATACTATATAAAGAATTATAAAGTATGCCAAGTTAAATTTAAAATTTCAAAATTGAAGGAACTATTTAAGTTCTGTAAGTAGGTACCAATTTGAACTATGAGAGATTTTTAGAAAATAAAACAAATATTAATAAAGGGAAGAAAGAAATGTTTTCTAATATATGTAGTTCAATCATGGGATTTGGAGTATTTAAAATTTGAAGGACTATTCAAAGAAATGATATAACTATCATTGTTATTTGTCTACAAAGTGAGGAAAAATATATTGATATCAACTTGGAAAATCAACTGTTAATTTCATGATCAAGTATATTCGTAAAGAAAGACCTTACATGTATGAAGCAATTTGAAATTCAATACTTTCATGTATTAATTGATGATTATAAATACATATCCAAATTTAATAGAAATTCAATACTTTCATGTATTAATTGATGATTATAAATACATATCCAAATTTAATATTGCAAATATCTATTTCAATAATGTTGACATAATTATAGGTTCTAACTGGATGGAAATGTTGCGAACGTTCATTCTAGACGTAAAAAAAAAAATTGACAAAAGGTCGATGTAACATTTCGTGTCATAAACACACGATGTGATAGGATGGGTTGACTTGAGTTGATGTGATAGGACACGTTGACTTTATGATAGGACGGGTTGAGACGACGTGAAATTGCTCCATCACTGTCAGTCGTTATATTTCTTCTATTCACGTTATTCACGTCGATTTGCATATTTCTGAAGCATGGGCGGTGGTGGTCATGATCATCTCTTTCGATCGACACGATTCTGTATATCTTTTCATAATTTCTGAAGCATCCCTCTTCTCTCGGCAATAACTACCAAAATTTGGGTTCAATTCAGGCCATGAAATGTCAGTTGAGTTCAGGCCGTAACTATGAAATGGATCGGTTCAATTGAGGCCATGAAATGTTAGTCGAGTTCAGGCCATAACTATGAAATCTATTTGACAAACAATTTAGCTTCAAATTTCATCTCTGATTAGATGCACTGTCTCGAATCATAACTAACTTCAACACTTCAGACACTCTCTCAATATCCTATGCTTTTTTTTTTACGCTAAATGACTGAACTTTCATTTGAGACTTAAAAATGATAATTCCAAAACGTATTAAAAGCAGAAACGAATGAGAAACCGTGTCGTGTCCATCAAAAGAGAGGACCATCCGTGTCGTGTCCATCAAAAGAGAGGACCATCCTCTGCCAATGCTTCAGAAATGTGCAAAATCAACGTGAATAGAATACAACATAACGACTGACCATGACGAACCCGTCTCACCTGGACTCAAACCGTCCTATCACATGGCCTGAACTCAACCCATCGATCGGATCACATAGTGTGTTTCATAGATGAAATGTTAGTAGTTATTGCCTGAACTCAACCCATAGATTTCATAGTTATTACCTATTGTTAGTTATTGCCTGAACTCAACCCATAGATTTCATAGTTATTACCTATTGTTAGTTATTACCTATGGTTTGATGAAATATTAGTAGTTATTGCCTGAACGTTTGTTTCATAGATGAAATGTGATAGGACGGGTTGAGTCGAGGTGAGATCGGTCCATCATGGTCAGTCGTTATGTTGTATTCTATTCACGTTGATTTTGCACATTTCTGAAGCATGGACGGAGGATGGTCCTGGACCGTCCTCTCTC
>JASDQU010509069.1:54495-79200 GCA_032191745.1 Picea mariana | reverse complement strand
AATGGCTACTAAATAATCTCCCCCACCCCCCCTATTATGCTCACCGAATACCACTCTCAAATGTTTTTCTCTCCTATGGAACTGTTATCATAAGATTTTTACTTGTGAAAAACCCACCACATGATTCCCAAATCTTGCGTAACTATGTAAGAAACTACCAATGCCACCTAAGTATCATATTCCCTCATTTTAGTGATGGAGGTCCACCACAAGGGAGGATTCCTTGGTGACCTCAAGAGATCGAATAAAAACTTTGATAGCCAAGCTTACCACCCCCTATATTAATCACCTGTTAGTTGGTCTAGGTATAGGATTTGTAAGGTGATTGTTTTACTTGCAACATAATCCCAATTCCTTCAAGCAAATCCATCTCCCAAGTTCATTTTCACAAAAATATTAGCCATCAAGGTCTTGTCTAGGAAGCATGTTTTCTCATCAATATCCAACATCGATCAAACTAGGAGGTCTTCCATCAAACTATGTGACACATGCCTCCAAATGCGCAAACACTTTTCCACTCCAATATTTGTAATGTTGCATGGCATGAGAGGTCCATGTTCATGAAGAATATCCCCAAACTTCCTATGCCATTCTGACCAATGCCTCAAGAGTTGTAATATTGCATTGAGAGTTGTGAAGGAAATTAGGTGTTGTGAAGATACCTTGGGAGTTGTGAAGATACAAATCAATAACAACTCTCGTATTTGTTACTTAACAATGCATTTTACTATCAATTGCTCATTCCCTTTTGACATGTATAGGCCACCTTTACCTTTCCACCGTTTCTTCTCCTTGGGTTCATTTTTCTGACGAGGGTAGTGTTTTCATTGAGTTAAAGTTCCACCTTTCTTGTTCATTTTTTTCAGAAATACCATGATTTGGGTTGTCTTTAAATTTTCCAAAAACTCTTAGGGTAAAGTTACATGAGAAAAATTCCCAACATAATAGGATACTAGAAAGAGTAACACTATGGTAATCATTATGAGCTTACTGTGATACTAATAGGATACTAGTAATGAACTAGTGTTACATCTTGATTGACTGACTGTTTCTGTCATTAATGGTTTTATAGGACGTACAAGGAAATAAGTATTTGTCATATTTATCTTCATTGAGTGAGGGAAGTTCAGGTAGAATAGAGGAAAGTGAGACATCTAGTAGGTCTCACAGGTGGAGATCAACTAGAGTTGAGAAGATCATAAGAAAATTCCATAAACGCATGGAATTTTTTCTTGTGAAAGGGGGATCATGTTCTTATGATCATGAGAGCATAGATGAAATCAAGGTTCCCTTGAGGTAAAAACATATAGTGAAACAATGGGTACCCAAGGATCTTCCTGAAATAAACATTGATTTTTGTGTAAACGAAAGGATATACCAGATTACTCCATTGTCATTACATGGTTTGGGGATATTTTCCATGGATGGTATAAAGGTATGTTACAACGGATTAATTGAATTGATGGAGTATGTCAGACCATGTTATATCTACAAATATTGGATACGAATAGTCCAATATCCAAAAATTATGCGAAGATATGGATTGGCTGCAAATTATATACAGCTAAAAGACAATGATCAAAATAAAGGAGCAACTATGTACATTGACGGAAGGCCAAAAGCAACAAGGAATATTGTAGGGTTTATAAACAATACACGACCCAAGACCACAAATAAGTGACCCAATTTCATATTTGAGGGGCATGATGGAAACCATGTATTCGTATGTGCAATAAATTCAATAGTTGCAGGGGAAGAGATATTGATTGATTACAATTTGAATCGAATAGATACATATGTTTCTATTATGGGGGCGGTACCTATACTAATTTACCCAACCTGTAAGAAATGACTCTCATATTTTATGATTTTTTATGCAGGAGCATCGTCATCAAGCACGCGTGGCAGGACAACTCAACGCGTTGGAATAATTTCAGAATCTTAAGCGTTGGAGGTTACATGAGTTTTTTGGAATTGATTGAAAAGCGAAAGAAGATGAAACGTTGGGAATCAGAATGATCACGAATGATCTGGGATTTTTCACTCCGAGCCTTGAATGTAACTAAACTTAAGTAGTAGTTAGGATTTCGTTTTTGGGTAGATGAGTAGTCAGGGGGAACCCTAAGAACCATCTAACATAAATAGAGGTTTTGTGTGCCCAAATGAGGCTTCTACAAGTTAGTAGGAAATTTTTGAGTTTTAGTTCTTTCTTGATTATAGTTGTAGACATTTTATTTTGAATGAATATAACAGAGGAAAATTGATCCAAATGAATGATGCTATTACTGTTTTGGAATTACTTGTATTTGTTTCTTTCAAGAATGAATGAACCTCGTTATGAGTATATGAAATTGTGAAATGTTTGTATAACTTTCAATTGTTTCTCTTTTGTTGAGTTAGTGCAAGGTGTGCACACAGAATGCAAGGAGTGTGTTGACAAAATTTGTTTCCATTCCAAAGCTCAGAAGGGATAGCATAAAACTTTCCCTTTGCAAGGAGTGCAAAGAGACTGTTGCAAGGCGTGCACAGTCATTCACAAGAACCAATTCTTGCATAAGAATCTGCTGCAAGGAGTGCAAACATGTGGATTTTGGCTAAGTGTCGAACGGACTGCGTAAGAGTCAAAGGAGAAGAGGATGAGAAGGCTCAGAAGGGGTAACACCTTCCAGAAGTGTAGATGCGGTCTAAGAGATAGACTCATGGGAGGAACAAAGGTCGAAGCCTTTGAATACCTAGAATATCTTCTAAGTGGGAAGAATTTGTAAACTCAAGAGGAGGAGTGAGAGTGACCATCCGATTGAGCATGATGAAGGATATGGACTGTCATATTTGAGTCCAAACATGAGGAGCACATAGAAGAGGAAGGGATTAGATCCCAGTCGTTGGATCTAGGTGTGAGGGCCAACAGTTGTTGGATCCAAAGATAAGTTCACGAGACTTAACCATTATGGAAGTGCATAGAAGAGTGTAAAATTCATGAAGTCTGAGTTTGTGACAGTGATCACAACCATTGGATCATGGAGCATCATGAATCATTGATCCGACGAGAGTGGGAAATCGGGGATCAGGAGTTGGAAGAATAGAGGCGAACAACCCTCCAACTTCGTGAAACGCAAAGTCCCAATTCAGAAAGGGAGGATCTGGACCGTCGGATCGTGAGATATTGTGGACTGTTGATCTGACATCAGGAGTTCGGATTTCATGAATCTGAGGAAAGGAGATGACAACTCCGTGATACACGAAGTCTCGAAGTGCTCGGAGGGTTAGCCCCAAGTCATAATGAGAGGTCGTATGGTTGAAGGTTAAGGGAGGATCTAGCTAGCACTATATTATGATTTGAGAAATTGACACTCGGAAGTTCAGAGATCGGGAGTATCGTGGTTGGCTCATATGCAAATACCTGACACGCGAAGTCCCGAAGTGCCTTTTGGATAGGCCTGTGGTCACAACCGATGATCGCATGGAAGGGGAGCTCATGCTCAGTGTTATTTCACGTGGGGTGGAGTGCATAATGACCTATTGATATTTGTGTGAGGATTCCAATGGGGAATCGAAGAGTTGCTTCATCTCAAGGAAGAAGAATATCTAGTGACCGAGAGGTCATAAAACCCTACTGAGGTGGGGGCTCTGCATCAAGTGGTATCAAAGCAGAAATTTTGCTTGCAGACAACAAGAAAAGGAAAGGAGACAAAGGAGCTTGAAGGTGTACTATGTGTGCAAGATACAGTCAACATAATTCCACCAAGGAGATGAGTGGAGGAACGTTTTACCAATCGGGCTATAGAAAAGGCAATGCGGGAGCCTCATGCAAGATTAAAGGCGATGGAGGCAGCGCAGAGAAGGGCACCTGATGCTGGAGACATCAGTGATGAAAAGAGTGAATAAGTAGATTTCAAAGAAGTTGTAGGGGAAAATGTTGCCGAAGAACGCTTGCTAAGAGAAGTTGTTAGATTGGGAGTTAGGGTCAAGATAGAGGTCCCAATGTATGAAGGCAATTTGGATGATGAAGAGTTGTTGGATTGGATAAGATCCATGGACAAATATTTTGACTATGAATACGTCGATGAGGAGAAAAGGGTGAGACTTGTTGTCACCAGACTAAAAGGACATGTAGCACTATGGTGGGATGAATCACAGGCTGAGAGGAGAAGAAAGGGAAAAAAAAATATAAAGAGTTGGGACGAAATGGTAGCCAAGATGAAGGATAAATTCATGCCCAAATATTATCATATAAATCTGTTCAGGAAGCTGTAGAATGTGAGACAAAAGGGCATGACAGTTAAAGAATACACAAAGGAGTAAGACAAGTTGAACATCATAACTGGACAAAGAGAGAAAGATGAATAAAAATTCATCGGGTATATAAATGGCCTGAGGTATGAAATCCAGGATGAGATCAGCATGATGTCAGTGAAGACTATGGAAGATGCTTATCAGTTTGCACTGAAGGCAGAGTAGAAGTTAACTAGAAAAAAAGCCAGCGAGGCAGAGGTAGAAACCCAACCCCAAACAAAGGAAAGGAATTTTCCCATGACAACACATAAATCCAAAGGCGAGACTGAGAGTCCACACAGTCACTCGGAAAGAGGAGTAAATTCCCAAGGAATATAGGGTGGTGAAAGAATTTCTTCTAAAGGAAGAGGAAGAGGCAGAGGAGGTGAAGTAAGATGTTACACCTATGGAAAGATAGGACACAAGTCTTGGGAATGTCCCGAGAGAAATAAAGAAGGAGGATATGAAGCTCACATTTTGGAAGCACATAAAATGAATATTAAAGTAGAAGGAGCAGAGGATGGAACAACCCCGATGTTCAGAAACGTTCTTTTGAAACCAGAGGCAGAAGTTGAAAAGCCAATGCAGAGGAATAGTCTATTCAAGACAACTTGCAATATGAAATATAGAGTCTGAAAAGTGATAATTGACAGTGCGAGGACTAATAACTTAGTATCCACCGAGATGGTGGAGAAATTGGAACTAGAGACAAATGCAAATCCGAAGTCATAGAAAGTCTCATGGTTGCAGAAAGGACACTAGGTAATGGTTACTAAACAATGCTTGGTTGAATTTAAGATAGGAGGATATAAAGATGAAATTCTATGTGATGTAATTCCCATGAATGTATGTCATATTTTGTTGGGAAGACCATGGCAGCTTGACAGGAATTTCATTCATGATGGGAGGAAGAATACATACACCTTGGAGAAGAATGGTAGGACACACATGGTGTTGCCAATATAAGAGAAGAAAGTGAAAGAGGAAGACAACACAAGCATACTTCTCATGAGCGAGAAGGAACTACTGAAAGAGGTCAAGAAAGGACATGAGATGCAGTTTGTTATCATAAGGAAACCCATAGTTATCCTTAAAATTACTTTGATGGATGATTTACCTGAAGAAATTATGGAATTGTTGGATAATTTTGCTGACATAGTGGTGAATGAGCTGCTTAACTGATTTCCACCCATCAGAAGAATCAGTCATCATATTGATTTGATACCAGGAGCAAGTCTGCCAAACAAAGAAGTATACAGACTGACACCTCGAGAGAATGAGGAGGTAAACAACCAAATCTAGGAACTGTTAGACAAGGGTTTGGTCAGAGAGATCTTGAGTCCATGCGCAGTACAAACTATGTTGAGTCCAAATAAACATGTAGTATGGAGAATGTGTACAGACTCAAGAGTCGTTAACAAGATCACCATCAGGTATAGATTCCCTTTGCCAAGAATGGATGATTTAATGGAATATTTAAGTGGAGCAAATTTCTTTTTTAAGATAGATTTGAAAAGTGGATATCACCAGATAAGAATGAGAGAAGGTGTTGAGTGGAAGACAACCTTTAAGACAAAGGAGGGTTTGTATGAGTGGCTTGTTATGCCATTTGGCTTAACAAATGCCCCAAGCACTTTTATGAGATTGATGAATGAAATACTGAAATATTTCATTGACAAGTTTGTGGTTGTATATCTTTATGATATATTGATATTTAGAAAGACTAAAGAGGAGAATTTGAGACACCTGACACTAGTAATGAGGATACTACAACAGGAGAAGTTGTTGATATATCTAAATAAGTCATCTTTTATGAAGACATAACTCATTTACTTGGATTTTGTGATCTCTTCAAATGAACTGAATATGGACCCAGAGAAGGTGAAAGCAATCAAAGAATTGTTGTCACTGAGAAGCATGTTTGAGGTAAGAAGCTTCCATGGATTAGCAAGTTTCTATAGGAAGTTCATCATCTATTTCAGTGGAATTTGTGCCCCAATGATGGATACAATGAAGAAGAGGAACAAGTATTTTAAATGGACATAGGAGGCCGAGAGGAGCTTCAATATACTGAAGGAGAAAATAACATAATGACCAATTATGTTCTTACCAGACTTTCGAAAGAAATTTCAAGTGAGATGTGATGCAAGTGGGATTGCAATTGGAGAAGTTTTGAGCCAGGACAATAGGCATGTTACCTATTTCAGTGAGAAGTTGAATGAGACTAAGAGGAAATACTCCGCATATGATAAGGAGTTTTATGCAATAATTCAATCCCTGGAGAAATGGAGGCACTACCTTGTCCCATAGGAATTTGTCTTGTACAGTGACAAACAAGCTTTACAATTCATAACCAGAGAGGAAAAAATGAATCAGAGGCATGCAAAGTGGATTGAGTTTATGCAGAATTTTTCTTTTGTCATAAAACATATTGTTGGGAATGCTAGAAAAGTTGTTGATGCATTAAGTAGGATATGTTTGATTTTGTAGGAATTTCAGGTGAAGACCTTGGGGTTTGAACACCTTAAGAAGATGTATCGTGATGATCCATATTTCAAGGAAGCATATGAAGCATGTGAAAATCTTGTGCTGAGAGACAGGATCTAGTGTACAGAGTATATGATTCAAGAGGGATTGTTGTTCAAAGGAAATTAATTGTGCATACCGAAATGCTCAATGAGGGAAAACCTTTTGAAAGAAAAGTATAGTGGGGGATTGGATGGACATTTCGGCCATGATAAAACATTTGCACAATTGAGAAGTTCATACTATTGGCCAAGTATGAGAATGAAAGTGATAAAATTTTTGAACAGGTGTAGAATTTGCCAACATGCAAAAGGAAAAAAATAGAACACCGGATTGTATCAACCATTACCAATACCAAAGAGGCCTTGGGATGTAATAAGCATGGATTTTTTGTTGGGACTGCCAAGAACGCAAAGAGGATGTGATTCCATATTTGTGGTGGTGGATAGATTTTCAAATATGGCACACTTTATCCCATGCTAGAAGACTAGTGATGCAACACATGTTGCGAATTTATTTTTCAAAGAAGTTGTGAGACTTTATTGACTACCCAGGAGCATTGTCTCAGACAGAGACACTAAATTTGTTGGTCATTTCTAGAGAACACTGTGGAAGAAGTTGGGGAAAAATTTGTCCTTTAGCTCACCTTATCACCCTCAGATAGATGGAAAAACTGAGGTGGTGAACATAAGTTTGGGAAACTTACTGAGGAGTATGGTCACTGAGCATCATAATTAGTGGGATCAGATTCGGCCACAAGTAGAATTTTCATATAATGACTCGCCAAATAGGAGCACTAGAAAGAGCCCATTCCAATTATTGTATGGAATGAAAACCAGGGCAGTATCTGAGATGAGAGACTTGGGACAGAGTGAGATCAGAAGTGTTGGAGAAGAAGATTTTTCTGCAAAAATGTAGAAGCTCCATAGTCAGATCAGGGAGAAGTTGTGGAGCTCTAGCCAAGAGTACACGAACAGGGCTGATCAACATTACAAGGAACTTCAATTTGAAGTAGGAGATTGGGTTCTGGCACATCTCATGAAGGAAAGGCTCCCAAGGGGAACATATAACAAGTTAAAAATGAAGAAGATAGGGCCATGTAAGATCTTAATGAAGTTTGATGCAAATGTCTATGATATTGAGCTACCATATGATGTGGGCATATCACCCATATTTAACATTTCAGACCTGTATCCTTACAGGAAATATGACACGGAGGGATAAGAAAATCAAGAGAATATTGAGTGGGAGAAACAAATGCCTATAGCAGAAAAACCACAGATGGAGAAGATCATTGATCAGAGGATTGGAAAAAAGACCAGGAGAAAGACCTATTTTGAATATTTGGTTCAATGGGAGGGACACCCAATAGAAGATGTCATTTGGGAAAATGAATTTGATATCCAGAAGCATGGAAATTTGGTGTAGGAGCTCATGGAAAGGAGTCCATGAATTTTTTTCCAGGGGAGTCTCATGCAGGAGCATCGTCAGCGAGCACGTGTGGCGGGACAACTTAACACGTTGGAATAATTTCAGAATCTTAATATCTGGATTTTACACAAGTTTTCTGGAGCTAATTGAAAAATGGAAGAAGACCAAATGTTGGGAATCAGAATGATCACGAATGATCTAGGAGTTTTCACTCTGGGCCTTGAATATAATTGAACTTAGGTAGCAGTTAGGTTTTCTTTTTCGAGTAGACGAGTAGTCAGGGGGAACCCTAAGAATCCTTTGAGATAAATAGAGGTTTTTTGCACCCAAATGAGGTTGTTGTAAGTTAGTAGGAAGTTTCTAAGATTTATTTGTTGTTTGATTATAGCTGTAGCCATTTTATTTTGAATGAATATAATGGAGGAAAATTGATCCAAATGCATGATGTTGTTACTGTTTTGCAGTTACCTGTTATTGTTTCTTTCATGAATGAATGAACCTCGTTATGAGTATATGAAGTTGTGAAATGTTTGTATAATTTTCAATTGTTTCTCTTCTATTGAGTCAGTGCAAGGTGTGCACACAGAACGCAAGGAGTGCATTGATGGAATCTATTTCGATTCTGAAGCTCAAAAGAGATAGCATGAAACTTTCCCTTTGCAAGGAGTGAAAAGAGATTGTTGCAAGGCATGCACATCCATCCGCAAGAACCAAGTGTCTCGTAAGAATCTGCTACAAGGAGTGCACAGATATGGAGTTTGGCTAAGTGTCAAAGGGAATCTGTAAGAGTCAAAGGAGAAGAAGGCGAGAAATCTCAGAAGGGATAACGCCTTCTAGAAGTGTAGACAAGTTCTAAGAGATAGAATCATGGGAGGAACAAAGCTCGAAGCCTTTGAATACCTAGAAAGTCTTCTAAGTCGGAAGAATTTATAAACTCAAGAGGAGGAGTGACAGTGACCGTCGGATTGAGCACGGTGAAGAATCTGGACGGTCAGATTTGAGTCCAGATAGGAGGAGTGCATAGAGAGGGAAGGGATTAGATGCCAGTCATCGGATTAAGGCACGAGGGCCAATATCCATTGGATCCAAAGATAAGTGCACGAGACTTAACCTTTCTAGAAGTGCACAGGAGAGTGTAAAATTCGTGAAGTCCAAGTTCACAACAGTGATCATAGTCGTTGGATCATGGAGCATCGTGAATCGTTGATCTGACGAGAGCTGGAAATCGGGGATCGGGAGTCAGAAGAATAGAGGCGAACAACCCTCCAACTTCATGAAACACGAAGTCCCGATTCGCAAAGGGAGGATCTAGACTGTTGGATCATGGGAGATTATGGACCGTTGATCTAACATTGGGAGTTCAGATTTTGGGAATACGAGGAAAGGAGATGAGCTAATTTCTAACTCCACGATATGCGCAGTCCTAAAGTGCTCAGAGGATTATCCCCAATTCATAGCGAGAGGTCATATGGTTAAAGTTTAAGGGAGGATCTAGCTAGCACTAGATTATGATTCAGGAACTCAGCACTTAGAAGTTCGGAGATCGGGCATATCGGGGTTGGTTCATATGCAAATATCCGACACGCAAAGTCTCGAAGTGCCTTTTGGATAGGACTGTGGTCACAACCGATGATCGCATGGAAGGGGATCTCACGCTCAGTGCTAGTTCACATGGGGCGGAGTGCATAAGGACCTGTGGATATTTGTGTGAGGATTCTAGTAGGGAATTGAAGAGTTGCTCCAACTCAAGGAAGAATAAGATCCAGTGACCGGGAGGTCGACATACCTCGCTGAGGTGGGGGATCTGCATCAATTTTCATTATGTTCTATTTTTGTTATCAACATTTGAATTTCTCATACATTTGAATTTCTCATAAATGTGAATTTATTTCTCATGATAATGATCAAGGTATAGTGCTATCGAGTATAATGCTTTAAATTCCCAAAGATTGGGTTTTAGAAGCCTTCCTGTAAATCCATTAGTGACATCCACTGAGTGCATGTGCTCCTTTGGAAGACTTGGAGGTGAGTTAGCCAATGAACACAAGGAGTATGCAATCAGTTGGGTGAATGGATTCTTATAGGCATGGGTAGAAGCACCTTGGGTTCATGATGGTGATGTGCATACCCAAGGGGGCACATGCCTCACTTCCCTTGCGACAAAAGACAAAGACTTGGCTTCACAAGAGAATAAGTGAGGAAACTTGGGCGTGAGCATGAAAGAAGTGGATTCATTTTCCCTCAATGGCATGGGTGCATTGGGGAGGTTAGCTCGACCATTCAGACACATCCACAAAGAGTTAGAGTTGGTCGGAGTCAAAATACAAGGCGTGAAGCGAATGCAACGATGAAATGGGGTGCATTGGTCTGGAGGATGTGTAGGATTGACGAGGCAATCATAAGGCAAGGGCACACCCAAGTGATGGGGAATGCCTATTTGAAAGAGCATGCCTAGGTGATGGGGTGCACCAATTCGAAGAGACATGTCAGCTAGAAGTGCACATGGGTTCAATGTATCCAACCAAGTGAACAAGCACATCAGTTCATTGAGCACGTTGGTCCATGAAGGGCCACGACCACCCAAAAGGACACCACAGTTCAAGTTGTGATATTTTGCGTTCGTATAAGTAAATCATAAGGTGGATGAGCTAAGAAAGAGGGAAAGAATGTGAAGGCATGTAGAAAAACATGAAGTCTTAGCGCAGGTCTGAGGAGGGTGTTCCATGAGGTAGATCGAAGTCTTGTGTTAGCTTGGTGACTCTTGCAAAGAAGAGAGGGATGATTAAGTTTGTGGTGGGCACATCCTTAGGGAAAATCACAAAGAGTGTGAAGATTGTTGCCACAATGAACTCTAATGGGGAAAATCTGTGTACGAGTGTTTTGTCTTGGTGATGTGAGGTGATTTGCATGACTCCGCCGAAGGATTATGAATCAAACCAGTAGTGCTCATATTATAACTCCATTTCACATAATAAGACAGGCTAGGTGTTAGGCACTACTGGCGCTACCCACACTATGTATCTATGTCTCTTGTATGTTTCGCAAGTGTTCTCTTCTTTCACATGTTTCATGATTGTATGCTTAAATGAATAAGTGTTGATAGTGATTCCAAATTATCTAAGTATACAAGTGAGTCACATAGAATGAGTGTGTGACTCAATTGTAGCCTAGAACAAAGTATGGGTATGCTCTAGGTGAAGAGGTGTAGTCTGGGTGAAGTATCCTTGGTGTTTCCAAGTTTCCATGTGAGTATTTTTGCTATGCCACACGCCCCGAAGAGAGCTAACTTTGAATACTATGCGGGTCTCCAAGGGGGTTGTGACAGTTGGTATAAGAGCTAACTTTGAATACTATTTGGGAATCTCTTCACCACCTTCACCTTCATGATTGCTGGTATCAGAACCTGTTAGACATGGAATTTGGTGAAAATTCTGGTGATTAGTTGGTATCAAGATCTCCGTTGATGACAATAATGTTGAGGTGCATTGCAGAGGCAATTTATCTTGCATATTGGTGAACATTTTGGTGAGGTGGATTGGTTTATCGCAAAGATTGGTTTTCACAGAGATAGCTTTGGATGTAGACCTTGGAGGATGGTTGGTACAAAGTTAGTGGTGGGAACTATTGCTAATTGATGGACTGAGTTGTGAGGAGAGTTACAACTTGTTAAAAGTGTTTGGGCATGCACTCTTATGGAGAGTAGGTGCAAACTTGGTGTGACAAACCAAAGCACCAGGACAGGGTAAGTGACCATACCACATCATAGAGTTGGAGAAATATCGTGTTACAATGAAGGAGTGTGTACCTAAGCAGACTGGTCGTAGAGTTGGGGAAGAACCAATGTGCTAATTCGAAGAAGAGAACAGTCGAAGTAACCACATAGCCGATCCATGCATGTGACAATTGAGAAGTACAAAGGGTAATTTTAAAGATAGAGGGTCATAGATCTGGTAGCTGGATTGGATCACGGATATGGTAGCTAGATTAGGTCACGATAGAGGGAGGTGGTCCATTACGAAAGACTCAAACAATACGACGAGTTGCACAACATTCTTGAGGAAGTCAAGTGGTTTGGATCAGTCCGTGAAGTGTTTGGAGTAGTGAAAATACTTTGTGGGACAAGTAGAGTGACTTGAACATATGCGAAGGAATAATATAACCCAAGCTTGAGATGGACAGTGCAAGAAATGAAACTTGGAAGACCAAGAGCCTCAGTGTAACTCAACAAATAGAAAAACTCTAAGAAGGATTGGGGAGAATGGAAAAGATCAATGCAAGGATGAATCTCGAATCGATAGATTGAAGGCATTGGCAGGAAGGACTAAGACTTTGACACAACCTGTGTTGGGAGAACTCGAGAAGGAGGATGCCCGACATGAAATGAGAGCGACAATGAAGGAAAAATCCATGCCACTTAAGATGAAAGGTAAGATGGTTGAGTCCTACTTTTGTTCATGCAATCATCTTGTAAGAGATTGTCCCTTGCAAGGAAAGTTGGCTCGGTTGATTGAGGTAGAGGAATCTCGAACCACACCAACAGTGAAGGATCCTGAACCCTTGATAGATATTGTCCAAGTCAAGAAGCCAACATAATAAATGGAAGAGGTCGTGGAAATGTTGGTGGAATGAATGCAAGATTTGGAGACAAAGAGATGATAATAATATTCACAAAGTGAATATGTTGAGGGACTTTTCTTTATGAGTGAAATAGTAAGTGGGTTAAATATGGCCACCTTGCTTGACACTGCTGCAACCCATAATTTTGTGAGCAAACAAGCCGTGAAGTCACTTCATTGCAGACCTAAGAGAAGAACGGGGACATGGAAAGTAGTGAACTCGACATTGATGCCAGTGGTAGGGATAGGTCATTCTACACCATTAAGAGTGGGGGAGTGGTTTGAAAACATAGATATGTTGGTTGCTCTATTGGATGATCATGCAATGATATCGGGGATGGATGATCTCAAGACACCAAAGTCACTTGGTATTCTTCGACGAGGTCGAGATACCAAGTACACTCATGATAACGAGGAGGAAGAGCTAGCACTTTATAGATTTCACCCATGGTGGGATGATATTGTCTGATATGAGCTCATATTTTATTTTATTACATAAAACTGGAATTTCATAGAAAATTTTCCGAGTCCTCTTCCTCATAAAGGAAATTAGTCATTTTGTTTCTTACCAACAACAAAATCAATATCAATATGAGTATTGATATTGTATTTTTTTTTTAAATACCTACAACACAGTGGCTATTGTGACGTCTTGGAGTGTCTCTCCCATGGCAACCACGTTGAAGCTGATACCTATGATCATTGCTCTTGCCACATCCAATACGTCTCTCTTGCCACCTACAAGAGGTCTCTCTTGCCACCTCCAATACGTCACTCTTCCCACCTCCAAGACGTCGTTCTTGCCACCTCCAAGAGTGTCGCTCCCATAGCAACCACGTCGGAGCTGATACCTCTTAGAGTCGTGCTTGCCACGTCCAAGAGATCTCTCTTGCCACGTCCAATACGTCGCTCTTGCCACCTCCAAGACGTGTCTCTTGCCACCTCCAAGACGTCGCTCTTGCTACCTTCGAGATGTCTCTCTTGCCACCTCCAAGACGTCTCTCTTGCCACGTCCAAGACGTCGCTCTTTCCACCTCCAAGACGTCGGTCTTGCCACCTTAAAGATGTTGGTCTTACAATGGCTATATGGGGTTCAGACAGTCAAATCCGAGATGACACATGTCTGCATGAAATGTTGCAATAAAGACAAAATCTATGTCGTTGGGAAAACAACGTCATGTGAAACGACGTTTTAGGAAGTCCTTTGTTTATCGTTCTATGGACAATATAAAGTGGCAATTGCATCAAATGCGCCGCCAGAATTTGACCCAAATGTACTAGTGACTGCATGTTAATATAGTAGAAAGATTGATTTTTAACGATAAAATGTTCAAATATTTAACATGCAGTTGGTGTTGTCAGTGGACACATGGAAAACCCATGTGAAGAGCATGGAAATGAGTGCTTTAGTATCTTAGAAGCACATAAGCACAAGTATCACCTACAATGTTTTCATGATTTGGTTTGTGGTTATGTTGATTCAAGAGACTTGGACAAGAAGAGACCTTCGGCTATGTCTCGCATGAATGCAAAGATCTATTGGGCAAGTTTGGACAAGTAGAGGATATGGTGTTCTATAGTGGTCAAAGCATTGTTCATTTGACTAGTCATCCAACATATCAAAATGGGACAATGTATTATTTTGTAAGACCCCACAAACTACATGTAGACATGTTCATGAAACCAATACTCTTAGAGAAGCTCCGGTGGGGTATGGCTTCTCTTGGCTTGCAAAAGAGGTGATGAATAGACTTGGAAAAGGTATCAAGCAAATTGTTGTCAAGGTGGAGATTATTGAAATTATAACAATAATTAGTTATGGTGATAATACAAATTTACTTAGGTAAATATTCGGTAGTTTCTATAACAAAGGCAACCAAAACAAGTTCTTGAACTAATTTACACTGTGTAACCAATGTTTTAACATAAACTTACCACTAAAAAATTTACCTAAAAAATTTACCCAAATAATTAACAATATTCACAATATAGTTGAAGTATAAACATGTTCCCAATAACTAGTTGACAATTGACAATCTGAGTTGAAGTATAAACATGTTCCCAATAACTAGTTGACAATCTGACAATCAAGTTAGTTGAATTATAAACATGTTCCCAATAAGTGGTTGAGTTTACCACTAAAACTAACAGACAAAATACAATTTATTATACAAAATACTTATTACTAATTTCCTTTTAAATAGTACAGATTCCTCAATTTCCTTCCACTCAGGACCGATTCCTCGTTTTGGCAGTCGCATCATGATCAATCTTCCAATATCATTACTGCAACATTTTCTGCTAAAGCGCAACGAAAGGTCCCATAATATAATTTCTTCCTATATTTTCTTTCTTCTTTAATTACGTCGTTTTCTAATGAATTTTCTTCTCTACCGTTGATACTCACACCATAATAAAGAAAATTGAAATTGCTGTTTCTACTAGTCGAGGAGAGATTTAAGCAAACGCGAAGTCTGCATGTACAACAGTCGAAGCGGACAATACTAACATCAATATCATTCTTCATCATCATCTCCGATATCGCTACAATCAAGGTCCTCCCCATAATTCTATCCTGAGCCGCCATGAAAATCCCTCGAGAATCTTCCAAGACATTGGTTTATTACCAAATAGGATATAGAATCTGGCTCTGTAATGGCCCACAACTTTGTTTCTGTGCATTACTATTCTATTCTGTAAAATCAAATAAATATATGTGCGTTTTGGATTTGTTTCAGTATTCATTGTTGCAATAATTTTTGTATTGAAACTGTGAAGCCAGAAAGTATTATGTTGCCACGCTGCATGAATATCAAGAGCGTTACCAATCCTTGACCTGCACGTTAGGTTTAAAATCATTATTTCATGGAAAGTTTTGCTTGAGTGGAATTGATGACACGCAGAGTCTCATGTTCTTATAAAATTCCTCACGCGGTATGACTGTGTATTCCTCACGGGCTCCATATTTTCATCTGTAATGAGACATCGAAAATGTCATAAAAGACAGTTTGTGATCTATTGGTGAGGACGGATGCTGTGAGTTGAAATGAGACAGTACACTTCATTCATTATTACTGCCTTGCATGTTCGTCTCAATAACTTGATTTTATTTTGAAAAACGCAAGAAAATTACTTATCACTAATTTACAGTTTCATCAATTTCATTCTGAATAAGACTGATTCCTCGTCATGTAGTTTTGGCAATGACATCGACCAGTCTTCCAGTAGCATTCACTTCAACGTTTTCTGCAAAAGCATATTTTTTATTTTTTTTCTTTCTCTTTAACGTCGTCGTTTTCTATTGAATTTTCCTCTCCGAAGCAGACAATACTAACCTCAATAATATCCATTGTCAACATCTCCAATATCCCTGCACTTAAGGTCCACCACATAATTCCATCCAGATCCACCATAAAAATYCATCYAGAGTCTTCCAAAACATTTGTCTATTACGGAATAGGATATACAATCKGACKGTATGATGGCCGAGAGCTGYTTCTGTGCATTACTAGTCTATTCTRTAAAATCAAATAAATATATTTGCGTTTTGGATTTGTTTCTGTKCTCAYGTTGCAACARTTTTCGTATTATAGGTATGAAGSCCGAACAGTTCTTTTGCCGTGTTGAGTGAATATGAAGAGCGCTACCAATATTTSACCTGCACGTTAGGTTTACAATCATTATTTTATGGAAAGTTTTGTTTGGGTGGAATTGATGACACTCAGAGTCTCCTGTTCTTACAAAATTCTTCACGCTGCATAATTACATCTCATCTGTAATAAGACATGAAAAAATGATTACTGTAATGCGTGTTCGTCTCCATAACTTGATTTTATTTTGAAAAGCCCCCCAAAAAAATTTGCTATCAAGAATATGTATGAGTTTGCTGACTTTAAGGTATTCATCTTGATGATTTGAGAATTTTATTTAGAAACAAGACCATATAATTTAAACATAGGTTTTCTTTTTCTAAACGGTAATTCTAACATTTGTTTTCTTTCGTTAATTGGTGAAATAACTACAGAAGATATTGAGCCGAAGCCACAATACTAACCTGAATAACATTCATATAATTTAAACATAGGTTTTCTTTTTCTAAACGGTAATTCTAACATTTTTTTTCTTTCGTTAATTGGTGAAGTAACTACAGAAGATATTGAGCCGAAGCCACACTACTAACCTGAATAACATTCATCATCATCATCTCCAATATCGCTGCACTCAAGGTACTGCCCTATAATTTCATCCTGATCCGCCATGAAAATCCCTCCAGGATCTTCCAAAACATTTGTTTGTTAATCAATAGGTTATACAATCTGGCTGTATGATGGCCGACAGCTTTGTTTCTGCGTATTACTATTCTGTAAAATCAAATAAATATATGTGCGTGTTGGATTTGTGGTCATGTTGCAACAATTTTCGTTTTGTAAATGTGGAGCCCGAACAGTTATTTTGCCGTGTTGCGTGAATATCAAGAGCACTACCAATCTTTGACCTGCACGTTACTTTTACACATTATTTTATTAACAATTTTCGCATTGTAAATGTGAACACCGAACAGTTTTATTGTTGTGTTGCGTGAATGTCAAGAGCGCTACCCATGTTTGACCTGCACGTTACTTTTACAATCATTATTTTATTGAAAGTTTTGTTTGGGTGGAATCGATTACACGAAGAGTCTCCTTTCTGTTATTAAGTTATAACAAACAAAATTCTTTCACGGCAAAAAATTGTTCAAATATAGATATGGAATCAAGTTAGATCTACATTGGTTTTTTTCTTGTAAACTTCATGTTTAAGGAATAAAGTATTTATTTGGAGAGTAAGAAAATTTTAGTTCTATATACAAAGTTAACATAAATTATATATTTTTGTTATTAATATTTTTTTTAAATGTTAAGTGTCAATCACATATTGAGCACTAAAGGAATTACACATCTCCCTTATACTTGATACAAAATTGTCTTCCCCTGCCATAAGAAATTTTTACCTTGAATTACTGTATGCACATATATATACTCTTTTGGTATAATAAGATTTTTTTTTACTTTCAATTAATTTGTGTGGACATCTCAACTCCATCTTAAACATTGAATGAATTATTACACATCTTGGAAATAAGATTTTTTTTATTTCCAAATACTCTCTCTCTTTTTCTCTATATAAAGTTGATATAGAAATATTTTATTAATATTATTTTTAAATGACACTTCTCAACTCCATAATTCCATATGTAATAAGACATGGAAAATGTAATAAAACATGGTTTTTGATTTAGTGGGGACTAAGATGCTCTAAGTTGAGACTCTTATCTCTCATGTTATCTTTTATGGATGTGAAGTTTGGGGATGTATTATCTATAGAGAATCCTTGAGAGAGATAGAACATATCCAAAAGAATTTTATGACCTATTATCTCAAAATTAAAGAGAGTACACCCTATCTATCCTAATATTGAGGATCAAAAGAATCTCTCTTTTCACTAGCATTAAAAAAATCAATAATGCCAAAATTAGAACTATTCTCGAGACCTACACAAAACATCATGGCATGAAATAATATGTCACCTTTGTGACACCAAGAAGGTTGAAGATGACAAAAAAAATCTTCTAGAGTCTCCTACATATACACAAATTGTATCCCAATTGAAAAAAATGTATCATAATGCAGACCTTCATAACCTTCTAAGTCATCAAAACTATAATGATATTGGAATGCTTCACCTAATGTTTTTTGAGCATCTAAATAACGTTATAAATATATCTAAGTAATATCTTATCTTTCTTAAGGTCCCATACGCTAATTTTATTTGGGTGTGTTGTTCCAGAGTTTGTACTTAAGGCTTTAAAAAGTACAGTGTCTAGGTATCTGAAAGTTAGTAAGATGTAAAAAGGAGGAGGGTATACCTTCGGGAAAGGAAGCTAGGGTTGATTTCTAGGTTGTTGCTGCCTGGCTTCCAACTGTTCCTGGATGTTTATATCCCTCTCAATTGCAGCCCATGAACGTTTGAGTTCTACCTGGGTGTTACTCGTTTTAAGTATGGTATCAAAGAGATTTAAAGTAATATGGGTTTGATTTGTCAAACCATGTTCAATATTGGGTTGTCTTACAACAGGGACAGTCATAGAGGAACAAAAAATTTAAAGAAATCTGAAAAGTTTTATGCTGTATCAATTTGTTTTATAAAAGTGAACTTTTGAAATCAATATTAAAAGCAAATTGCAAAGCAAAGGTCTTTTTCCGTAACTGTGTTATATTTGAAATAAATCGTGTATGAATTATGGGAAAAACATTAAGTTGTTTGTAGAATAAGGCTCTTATCAAGAGAGAATCTCATTCTGTAAACAGGAGAAGAAAATAAGGTAAGAAATGGTCCGATGAAGCATAAAATAAGACAACCTAAATATTTACAGGTCTTGTACATGCTAGTAGCTGATACAGAGGAAAAACTGTGAACAATAGATAGGTAAATATTAATCACTGCAGTAGAAGTTTTACTAAATTGCAATGCAACATTCATCAGATATATATAAGTGAAATAAGAATGAATATGAAATAGTAGAGAGAACAAATTCATAACACAGTAGTGACGGAATTAGGAATCTCCGGATTGCTTTGTATTAAGTCTCGAAAGAGAGAGTCCCTATTACAATTAATCAAAAAACTGCACCCTTTTTTCTTTCTTCAAAATGTACATTTATACAAAATTCTTTTGCGCTGGAATCTCAATAGTTCCAGAGGTTTTCAGTTACAATCAAGGAGTCGAAACATTTCGTTTCTTTATCTTTATTCTCATTTGGTACCTGAAACCTGCCTCTTCGCATGCTCCATGCAAATAATGCACTTCTTCACCAGTTGTGTTATCAACTTAGTTGACTCTGCTTGAATATTTGCCTCAAAAATATAGCAGTCTTTCATCAATAGCGGCAACTTTCCCTCCACATGCTGATCTTTGGCATTGATAGAGCATAACAACATACTTGGTTTAATTAGCCATTTGTCTATTTGCACTATGTTTGTTTGAGTTATTTGTGATATCTCGAAAAATTCTGTCTCTTCATTTTCCTTGATATTTAGCATATATTTAGCTGTATTGATCTGACCCAGTATCTCCATGCCACTTTCACCATCAGAACCCAAACAAATCTCACTTAACAAACCAAAAATTTCTTCGCAAGAGTTCCTCAGCTTCGTAGCTTGTTGTTTGCCTTCGGATATATTTCGCTCCCATTCTTTCAATGGGATATTACCCCTGGTTTGCTCTGCGATGGGAAAACTAGAACCAATGCTTGCTTCCCTTCTTGTTGTGGCTATAATAGTCTCCTGGAACGCCACCCAAGCTGCTCCGGCATCCCTTTCTTTAAGTGAGAGGTTTTCCAACACCTGATCAATGAGTCGGAAGCTGCTTTGAATTGTTTCTATTTTAACAAGCAGACCCTACTATGCTGCCATTAACCTCTTTCTGATCTCTATTGCTTGGTATTGAAATATCCCGATATCGATCACCTAGCTTTCGGTGAATTCTAGTTTGGCCTGAAGCTGGTCTATCGATTCTGCTATGCTGCCATTAACCTCTTTCTGATCTCTATTGCTTGGGATTGAAATATCCTGATATCGATCACCTAGCTTTCGGTGAATTCTAGTTTGGCCTGAAGCTGGTCTATCAATTCTCCCTATTAGCTTATCTGAGTCTGACTCGTCTGAACCTTCAACTGTGCCTGTTCGAGATCGACTTTAAGATGCTCAATTTCTTTTTGATCTTCTATTCTTTCTTGCTCTAAAGTCCCACTTGCCTGATCTTCAGTAGTAGCCTCTGTTGTAGATAGTTTAGTCTCTAGTGTCTTGATCAAATGATTCTTTCATTTTAGCTAATCTTTTAGGGTCCCGAATGAATATTGATTTGCCATGGAGAAAGCACCCAATGTTCCTGCTATTTGCGTCGTGAACTATGCTTTCTTCATATCTTTCCCATTAGTTAAAATTTTATATTTCTTAGAGACAGTACCTGCCTCTTAGTAGAGTTCTTGTCTCACAACCACTTTCCTCTTCTTATCGAAGAATAATTCATTTGGAGGTAGCTCTTCAACTGCTATAGGTGTCAATTTTTCACCCAAAATCCAACCTGCGTTCGGGATTTCCTTTGCAGACTCTAGGGGGTTAATGGAGGCGATGGGATTGCCACCTGTTTAGAATATTTCCCAGGAGTAATGACCGAAGTCAACTCGCTTGGAGGACCGAAAGCCTCGGCTTTTGGTTTCGGGCCCCCAACTTTCTCTTCTTTATCATGTTGTCCTTCTTGGTTGGGCGCTGAACCTTTAGAGCCTCTGGCTTCTACTCGCTGCTCCTTTACTATCGTCGAATCTTCACCCCGTAATACTGGAAGAAGGCAACTCCACATGTTCTCTTGGAATCTGACAACATCGGCCCTCTCTTCTCGCGACAAGTCTTTTATTTGAGCCAAAACCTCATCATAAGGTTTCATGCCTCGAAAAATATCATCGTGAGGTGAATTCTCGTGCTCAAATATTTTAAGGCCACAGTTGGATAAATGATTACTCACGACCCTGTGTGGATTGTGTTTCTTGAATTCGATATGAACCAAATTTATATCTTCTAGGGCTGCTGCCTTGGCCTTTGCATCCCCAAAGTCTAATAATGAATAAGTGTTTAAATGAATAGGAAAAGGTGGCCATACCTTTTTTGAATACCCTTTCAGTTCTTTACTTATACTGCCAATTACAGTTTGCCTTGCAATCTCACAACAAGCCAGCCTATCGGGTATGAGTAAGGGTAAAGCATGCGGAGGGACAGAAGCGCCGAACACCCTGATGTATGAGAATTCCTTCTCCACATACCAATCAGACACTCTTCTTAAATTTTCCGTGATGCTATCTGATATCCTGGGTGATGGATTACCGAAGATGGCAATATGCATCGGTATCATCACCCAATTGAAGATTTCATATACGAAATTTGAAGCCTTGTCCTCCCAAATCTTAGAATGGTATACATGGACTGGCTCAGCATTCGATGGAGCCCAGCTCCAATTCATCAAGGGAAAAGGTGTCATGGAACATACTGCGTCCATGAGATATGCGGACATAAAAAATGAAGCAGCTTTCCCGCTCTCTTTCTGCGTCCGATATTCTGTAACTCGACTGGTCAGGCTATCTGATAACATTTTAGCCGAGTCTAAAGAAGAGCCTTCTGCTACTGAGTATATCAACGACACCCATTGGAGGAAAAAATGCGTGGTGTCTTCCCTCCCCTACAATCTACAGGTCATCATCACTATGTATTTGAACTGTGGTTCCAAAGAAGATATGGAATAAATTCCATTGTTGTCATCCCTGAACTTCGCTAGGTGTGAAACCCAATCCTTGATCAAATAAAATAAAATTTTCGTGTATTGCTCGCATTCCTTCTATTTAAAACCATCTAGAAAGTCTACATTATACGTGAAGTCTGACATGGGTGGTAATTTGTACATAACCTGTAAGTTTTCTGCTCTGAAGGTCCCAACAGTGACCCCTTGCTCGTTGATGATGGTTCTGGTAGGGATGTATACATGATCTAGCGCCCATGAGATCATGTCATAGTAAGGTAGAAGACGTGGTCGGGCCGCTACTTTTTGCATCTCTACCTAGATGACGATCTTGTATTTGGTAGTCATGTCATCTGTTTCGTTGTCACTAGAATCATCCGAGTAGTTCACCAACTGTGATTACAACACCTATGAGACATATGACCATGTTCATACAAAATCAACGCTTCGAGGTGAAGTATCTGAAATATTATCATAACCTTGTCCTGAAACCTCAACACTTGCCTTGGATGCTTTTTGCGGGGCCATGACATGGGATTGTAACTTAGCTCTTCTCCAATAAAAATGCATATACATATAGAAGTTAGCTTACTGAGAAAACCTTCTCTGTGTGGGATAGAAATGAACTTTATGAATAAAATAGGAAGCAAAAGATCTGTATCTTGGACCATTTAACATACCGATGTCCTTACGAGAAGAACAGTCCAATCATATTTAGATAGAGATTTTGGCAATAAAAACCATATCCTTACTTTGTCGTTTCGCCTTATTTCCAATTAATGCCATAAAATTCGACGGTTTGTCGCACAAGCTGACGCAAGGAACATTTGAAATTACCTTGTAAACTAAACATTATTAGCATTTGCATTAAACATTGATTAGGCTGGCTTGGCTTCCTTAATCTGAATTTAAATCAACATTTCGGCATTCGTCGTATTGGGACTTATAAATTTTACCTTTCGAGCCTCTAAAACCCGAGATTGCGATGATTAGATTTAGTTAAGAAAGGATGTAACTAGGATCAAGTGTTTTTATTGATTACGCTTTAATTTATATCATAACTTCACGGCTTGGAACTTCAAAGATATTGTTTCCAGGAGGAAAGTATGTCGAGTCGTGAAATCCTAAGGAGCTTAAATCATGGTCAAGACTAATCAACCTTGACTCTAACCCGAGTTACTTAGGTGAAGGTTTCATGGCTTCATCTTTCAGAGTTTTAGAGTTAATGTTTTAAGAGAGAGTGAATGCCAAGACGTGAAATCCTGACAGCATTTGACTGGGGTTTACATGGTCCCACTCTTAGTTTTCACTTGAGGTAAGATTTTGAAACTTTTCATGACCTCGCACATCGGGGTTTGTAAATCTTGTGACTTGTAACTCCCAAAGAGAGATATTATGAGGTACGAAGAGCAACGACCTTTGTTTAACGATAAAAAGTGTTAACTTATGAAACATCACATCCCCCACTATTTCGCATGTCGAGACTACTGAGATTTTCGGTAGGTGAATATCACGAAGCGAAAAAGAACTTAATAACTGACATTTGAGCTTTTTAAAATAGATTTGAACAAAATAAAAAAGGTGGCTCCAACATAGGCTCCAACTAGGGATCCAATTTCCCTCTGAGGCGGGAAGAACAGTAGACCATGTGCCTGTATTGGGTAAATGGAGTCACTGGTTTCACTTCTGTTAAACTTGCTTTAGGGAAAAGATAAAATGAGGGAAGAAAAGATTTTTGTCTTTTACTGTTGTAAGGCTTTTCAATACTCAAATATATTTCTCACTCAGCTACAGTCCCTTTCGCAACTTTCTCTTTCTCTTTATTGAGTTTAGGTCTGCATTAGGACAAATCAAAACAGTTCTAGGAAATCCAACAGATCTTTGCAGTTTTTTGGCTTACATCCAACGAAATTTATGGCATTTTTAATCGGGGAGTCTTGTCTAGACTTAGGATGTGGATCCAGTCTTGAGAAATTTTATTACCAGAGTCTAGTGATATTCATGTATAACAACCTTACAGATATCTCAGATATTGCTTCACTGCTAGCGGGCCTGTTCAGTACCCCGGTGAAGTTATCTGCCCCTTTTTCACTGAATTTCCTTTCACCACTTAGAAATGTATTTATGCATTTAAATGTTGAGGCGAGGGAAATCATTTATGAATTTCCTTTCATCGACTCTTAAGAATAGATATACAATTATATATGACTTTCCTTTCATCATCTGTCTTATAATTTTCTTTTTAGAGTACGAAGTGGGGGCAATCAGATTGTATGAGGGGTGTGTTGGCAGCCAATTCACATTTTTCATTACCTCATAAGCTGCCTACACCAATGTTTCACAAACATTGATTTTCCGTCACAAATTTCAAATGAACGACGCCTTTATTCTTTGCGCCTTTCCGCACGCTTGTCTTCGCTAAATCTTCGCAATTGTAAGCATGAAAATTTCTCCTTTCGAGGTCTCATTTTGATCTTTATCTGAACTGCCGATACCTTTTGTGTCATCATGCTTATTGCGCCTATCTTTTATTGAT